>JAPYYM010001795.1:0-13049 GCA_028534135.1 Potos flavus
GTGCACTTTGGAATAAAATTAGACACTGTTTGGACATCATCCACTGTGTCCCTCCTGCTCCCACACTTTGTCTCTTGACTCTTTTTTCCTCATTCCCTTACCCTCAACCCTGGTTCGAGATTGTCGTGCCGGCCGCGACACAAGTCCCATTACATCAGCAGTACTGCACATAAATGATAGCTTAAGTTCATTATGTACTATTTTTATTTACTTACAACTAATGCATTTGGTCACTCCCAACTAATTGTTTTGGTATCTCCCTGAAGTTCTAATTAAAGAAATCGTGGTATTTTGATAGAGAGACCATAGCAGACAAGATTCTTAACCCCAGAGCAGAGAAATACAAATTAGCAGCACCCTTTACTTAATAGTACTCATTGCTTCTATAATGCCCATTTTTATTTGTGTATTCTGTACACTAATTAGCACCGTCCTGTGCACTGAATAAGTTTTCCATAACTGCTTAGTTACAGTGAAGAACAGCTAGTAACTGCTCCTGTGGATTTAGCCAGTCAGAATGCTAAGCACATTACAGTCTCGATTTGCAAAGACTAGAACACTAACAGCACAAAAATGATAAAAAGGTAGTAAGCAAAAAAAGTCAAACTAATCAGCATATATCTATCTTCCTTCTTCATATTTTTTGTACCTGTAAAGTTGACTAGAGTTCTCTCCCCGCCACACATACACAGAAAATGTCATTGTAAACCAAGTTAGATAAGGAATCGAAAAGGTATTATATGAAGAGAACATAAAAGGAAAGAAAACCTCGCTTTCCTATCTCTTCCACAATTCCTGCTGCACTTTGTCTCCTTGGGGCCTCAGCTATCAAATGAATTGATCCCTGACATTTTTTAACACAGGCACTCCATGTCTGACACATGTCTACAGAAGGTGATGGTTTCTACCGCCCACACATCAGCAGGGCAGAGGAAGGCAAATAACATTCACTGGGTTTGTCCTCCGTGCCCTTTCACTTACAGTATCTTAGGTGATCTTCCAATTAGTTCATTAATCGACACATCGTTGTACAGGGTCATATGTCAGACACTCGCTTTATACTAGGGATGCTGTGGTGGCTAGGAAAACACGCCCCTTTTGATAATGATCTGAATTTGTCCCAGCTCTTCAGTGTGGGGTTGAGAATGAGTCAAATGTTTGGCTCTTAAACCTCTCACTTTCTAGTAAAACCACCTTCCCTCCTGGGCATTTCTACTCACTCTGGATTACACAGCCACAAAATATCTATGTCTTTAAATAGGGGTTAAGAATCAAAGACAGAAATAGTAATATAGCATAGTTCTTGTTTATGTTTTAAGGATCTTGTTGTGAGAAAGCAGAATAATTAAAATGGGCCTTTTGTTGCTTGCCAAGAGCAATGAGTGGGTAAGGAGCTTTCCAAGATAGCTGCAGAGAAACTATGAGTTAAAACAGGAGGCACTCCTCTTCTAAGCTCAGTAGTGGGCCTGGCACTGCCGAACCATGAAGAGAGATCCATGACTTATTTCTCT
The DNA here is from genome assembly GCA_028534135.1 of Potos flavus. Lineage (NCBI taxonomy): Eukaryota > Metazoa > Chordata > Mammalia > Carnivora > Procyonidae > Potos > Potos flavus. The sequence goes on from JAPYYM010001795.1 coordinate 1,512, forward strand.
AAGTCTGCTGCACACTCCATAAGCCCAAAAGAGTATTTAATGTTAACTTGGAAAATGACAAAATTCTCCTTCCATTCCTCTGTTTCTCTTTTGTTCACAAAGTAGCCACATAAGGAGTTAAGTCAGCAAGGGGTTGCCACAAAGTGTTGTGCCAGGTCTGTTCACCCCTTGATCAAAATTACTATAATATGACACAATCAAAGCCCTCGTAACTAAGACCAGAAGACTGCCAAAGGTGCTTCTTTTAGAGAACAAATCACTAGTGATCTTTCAATTTGACTAGAAGGTATATGGGGCTGATCCCAATGAAACATTGTGAACCTCCACAGAGGATGAGCCTCGATCCCTAGCCTTGGTTGTAAAGTCAGGATCCTTATTCTGACGACTCTTTCCTCCTTCAACTCATTTCAGCTTCATAACTAGGCTTATGTGAGAATTCCTTTTTGTGCTAAATACTAACACATTCAGCTTAATGTCGTTGTGCTAAATACGAACACATTTTACTTAATGTAGCAGATGAGAACATGCTCCTTCATTAATTCCATGTTCTCTCATGTATTATATAACATTAAAAATGTGCTAAATATTTACTAACTTGCCAACCACAATTTTAATCATCACTATAAAGTCCTTAAAGTAAAGCCCTACCTGCTGACAAAGATAATTCTTATTTGGAAGATATGTATTCCCTCGGTGGCAAGACAGCACAGTAGGACTTATTCTATCAGTTATTAGATTAGGCCTTCTCCTTTAGGGAGGACCAACTACCAAGAGTATTATACTCTAACATTGCTCAGCTTAAGTAAATGTCCTCTCAACTGTGAGCTTTGGAGAGAAAAGGTGATAGGGCAGAACAGGATAGTATAGGAATAGCTCCCTGGGCGCAAAAATGCTCTATCATGGAAAGCAGCGATTTCACTTAAGCATGGTCCCATTTCAAAATGCAGACCAGGTAAATGGCTTGGGCAACAAGGAATTTGGGACAGCATTGTGCCCACAGAAAGGAGATGGGCCTTCTCCAAGGTGCTGAACTCAAGCAGTGGAAGAAAAACCTTCCCCCATAGCTCTTCCCCTGGGAAACTATAGTGTTTTATGTTGATTGACATGCCAGAAGTAAGGTTTTCTGCTTCTGGATTGGTGTCTGGACTGAACACAAAGCAAGCTAGAAAAATTCCTAAGAACTCCGCCACCAGAAGAATTTCTTCAAGCAATCAGCCCCAGCTTCCTTTATCTCTTCCTGGATTCACGAAAAGTAGTAAGTGACAATCTAGTCACAGACTACCAAGCAAAAGTTTGATTATTCTCAGTTGGCTCAGATCCCACCTACAAAGGATCTATTGTTCTATTAAGGACAATCTGAACTAGGGCCAAAATTTATAACCCTATTCAGTTATAAACTAAATTCCTTCAGTAAACTGTCTACCTCACAGGTAACTGAGTTAAAAATTGCATCAGAATCTCCTGAAAGTTACTTTAATACAAGACCCATTAAATGGAATAAAGATTCACGCCTGGATTGTCCTTTAATAAAGTTTCATTATTTCTTCATATTTATGGGGACCACAGTTAAAGAGAGGGCTGACAGCTCTGGAGTTTTAACAAACTACTGCTCAATTCTTGAGGTAAATGAGGACCTCGGAGTCCTTTCTCCAGTCACAGAGTGAATTATGAATCGGCTGACCTACACTAGTACAGCCTTCAACCAAAAAAAAAAAAAAAAATTTAAAAAGGCAGGAGAACTCGGGAATAAATCAGCTGTCCCCTGAGGACACAAGACAGAGATGAAAACTTGCTGACTTCTTTGAGTTCTCCCAAAGTGACAACTAGGACAAGGAAGCTAAAAAGAACAAAGACTGTACGAGGTAATAAAAATGTCTGCCCTGAATTTCAGGTTGTCACCCTACAAAGCAAATCTGAGATTTGAGAGTAATCTGGTTTGATTTTTGTTATCCCAAAGGTTCTAAATTGCCAGGCAAGCCCTATAGAGCAATTGTTTTTAACCAGTGGTGTGAAGCACAGTCACCTTTAGATCTCTTTTTTAGAAGCTATTTTCTGCACTTGTATTGCTGAAAGGTCAGTGGGTCTAAAGTGGAACCAGGGTAATTTTTTAGAGCTCCTTAGAAGATCTGGAGGCACTCCACTGATTAAGAACCATCGTTATGGAGACTAATCAATTTCCAGGAGGATAGTGCTTCTCAAACTTTAATGTGCTTGTGAATCATCCCATTACCACCCCCAGCCCCAGGATCATATTAAAATGCAGATTCTGACACAGTGGGTCTATGATGGGACTGAGTGTCTACATTTCTCACAAGCTCCTTGGTCATGTCCATGCTGCTGATATGGGGATCCCACTCTATGTGGCAAGTCAGTAAGCTTTATATATCAGCTTCGTTCAGAAGGCTGCCCTCAGGTGAATGGACATAGGGTGGAGGCTAGAAGCCTGGTGCTGATTCATGAGTGGTTTGTGGTTCAGCCACGACAAAATCACCTGAGGTGATTAGAATTAGAATTCCAGGGCCTCACCTGAAGATTCACAGTCAGAGCCAGTCAAACAACTTCCTGAGTAATGCTTTTGTACACACTAAATTTTAAGAACCACTAAAAGTCAGAGAATTATCAGTAATGGATAATTAAAAGAATTATGAGTCCTAGAAGCATTCAATGATGAATTATATATTTAAACTCATTATTAATTTAACACATTTCAGCCTTTTCTATTTTCTAGTTACAACTGTGAGATCAAAAATAATACAGCCACCTTGATACTTAGCTTTAAAATATATACAAAGAACAAACAAAACCTCAAATATCATTAATATTGCTTATCTCTACATTGATTATTCTCTCAGCCATGAGACTATCCCCAAAGCTGTTAAACTTTGGGGTCACTTATCAGCTACCCTAGTCTATTTTCCCAAACACTTTTCCTTTACCTCACTTTCTTTCTCTCACCTGCCTACTCCATGCATTCTCTATCTCTGCCAGAGAAAAATCACTTTTAATTTTACCCAGCAAATATTGCTCTGTGGCTGATACTCTGAACTCCAAATCCCTGAATGTCATTTCTGACAGTGCAATATGAATTCAAAAAATGGAACAACCAAAATGCTTTTCTTCTCCAAAATACTGATCAGAAGTAAATGCCATTTTCCTGCATATGAGAAAACAGAAAAAAATCTCCATCTACGAGAAGATGAGTAGATACAGAATTTTAAATTAAAGCTGTACATGGACGCTACACTTATAGGGAATGTAACATAATGTATAAGCTTGTTGAATCACTCTGCTGTACACCTGAAACTAATGTAACATTGTGTGTCAACTATCTTAAGATAAAAACAAAATTAAAGCTGTACCCAGGCATTACAAAGTGGGGACATGGAAATTACATATTTACTTGGATATTCAGGCCTTAAAATATTTTCTTCCCTCATATACAAGTTGGCATTTTTAGAGTCAAATTTACATGAAATTTCATTCTTTTAAATGTATTAAATATATAATTGCATATAATACATTATGCAAAATGTTCTGTACATCTTTAGAGTACTTTTCATATAACTATTCCAGATTTGACAAATATCTCCTAGCAGATCATTTCTCATAATTTAATTTGAAAACTGTTTAGGACTATACCATGCTCACTCATTTGTTCTCACTTCCTGGCTTATATCTTTTGTTGATAATAACAGCAGAGATTCCTATGATGAATGAGCACGGGTCAGAAAGGAATGGACCCACTCTACCAGAAAGAGTGGCATGATTACTACTTGAGTTTCCCAAGATTGCTATAACAAATTATCATAACCTTGGCAGCTTAAAACAACATATTTATTATCTTACATTTCTCAGGGTGAGGATTCCAAGATGGGTCTTACAAGCTAAAATCAAATTTTAATTAAATTAAAAAGTAAATAAATAAAATGCATTTTCACTATTTTAGTCTTTAAACAGGAAGCCTCTAGATGCAAAGGAAGGTTTGGAAGATGTAGTCCCAACTCAAGCATTCATGGCTTCATTGGGAAATATTTTATGAGGGACTGATACCAATATAATACAATTCTTAGACAGTGCTGCTCATTCTTGAATATTTTGACTGAAGCACAGAAATCTTCCCCCTTAACATCCCTTATCACAGCTGGGTTACATTTAGAACATTAAAGTTGATTTTACTAAATGTTTAAGGGTTTAAACTTTTTTTTTAAATAAAGAACATCTAAATGTCTGTGTAATCTGGTTTAGATAATATGATTTGATCTCTAAAGTTTATATCAGAGGTTTGATTTTTTCCCCCTCCTAGATCCTGGTGAATATGCAGTAGACAGAATTATCATGGCAGCCATCGCTCAAGGGCTCACATCTGGACATTGACTCTTCTCAAAGCATACACCCCAGACAATGAGTCACTGTTGCCAAACTCCCTATAAAAGATCCTCTTTCAAGTTCCCTACTTAAAGCTATGGCTTCACAAAAGACAGATACCTGGAACTATTATTCTCAGCTTCCCTACCCTCTAGCTCCGTGGCTCCTCCATCAACACCATGTACACACTCATACACGAGCCTTTCACTTCCATCAATGCGTTAGTCTTACAAAGTGACATCGAGGTCTAGGGCTTAGTCTTTGAGAGGTTTGGCTAGGAGAGGATAACCAAGATTTCAATACAAAATAAATAACAAGAGTTCAGAGCAGCTTCTATAGAAAATGAGCATATATTCAATTTTGTTCTTCAGAGTCCTCGTTCCCTTTCCTTATGTTTTCTTATGTTTTGTACCTTCTGGTGCAAAAGTTCCCAAAAATCTCAAATGCTGTAATAAAACTCCTGTCTTTCTCTTTCTAACCACTTATATTTATCAATGGAAACAGATTTGAATTTGTGAGGGGACAAATTCCCTGGGGCAGCAGATCTCTACCTTGGCTATATGTTGGAATCACTTAGGGGGCTTAAAACAATATCCTACTCTCCGAGGTCCTTATATAACTGGTCAGGTTGCTTCCCAAATCATTCTAATCTTTGGCCAAGCTGAGAGCTACTAACGTTTACATATTACTATTTGGACTGGATAATGATTTGTTGTGAAGGCTTATTTTTATGCATTTTAGGATGTTTAGCAGCATCCCGTCCCTCTACTCAAAATAGATGCCAGTAGCATCACTGTACTTCAAGCTTTGACCATCAAAAATGTCTCCAGATATTGTCAAATGTGCCCTGGGGGGCAAAATTTCCTTCAGTTCAGAACCACTACCTTTGAGTGAAGATGGCTGCTGTTCAATGTGCTTCAAACTCTTCAGTCTTGATTCTTGTAACTTAAGTGACATTAGTAAGCATCTTGTAGGGAGTAAGAATGCTGTCAAGATTTGAATCTATATTCTACAACCTATCTACAACCTTGTGTGACCTACAGCAAGCTGCTTAATATCTCCGTGCCAGTTCTGAAATCAAGCTAGTAAATACACGTATCTTGAAAGTTACTGTGGGATGAGCTAATACTAGTAAGGCTCTTAAAGAATACCTATCATATAGTAAATACTCAATGAATGTTAGCTTCTATCGTTGCTGTTGTCTCTCACAACATTACAAATCCATGAAGAAAATGAATAATGCAAGACACTCACTCTAGTTTCTGTCAGTTATTTGGATAGTGCAAGGCAAGTCAGAGTCTAGGGAGGTGACCCATATCAAGTTTTCTTTGTCTGATAGCCCAGATAATGGAAGTTTTTGATCAACTAAGTACACGGCTAAACAATAAAATATATAAGCTCCTATTTGGCTATCAGTTTCTTAAATCCAGAGGAAAGGCAATGATTCTCCTAACCCTACTTATTACATTTGTGTACATACACACAGATACATATACAAAGTCTCCAACATATATTCCCTTCTTTGACTAATAAACATTGTCAATTCATTCATCCACTCAACCAAAATTTATTTACCATCTACTGACTGTCAAGGAGATCGTACATACACAACTCCAACACAATCTAATCTCATGCCTAGAAAAACTGAGATTCATGTGGGCACAGTAGTTAAATATCTATTGACTTACACATAATAATGACTATTATTGATCATATGCATATAAACCTCCATTTCCCACAGACTATTGAGTTTTAAAATCTAAAATATACTTATGTTCATATTCTAAACAAGGAATAACTTTAATACATAGTTATCTGACTATAAAAAAAATCCCTTCCGTTACAACAGCAATCCTGATTGAGATTTAAATTAAAGACTGTAAAGGGAAAACTCCTCCTGGGTTTCTTCTTAATTCAAAACACACACACTTCACTTCTGGTCATCAAACGTATGTGGAGTTTCCCACACCAAGCAATTCTCTGATTCTCTAGACACCAGATGAATGTTTCGCAATTTAAGTCAACTCTGACACTATCTACCTAAAGATAGTGTCAGATCCCACAGGTTAAGGGCTCAATCCCACAAGACTACTCCCTCAAGTCCAGACACCAATCACAACTCCAGACTATCACTTGTGCTTCTGGCTGACAGGCTATAAATTGAGGATTCCTATCAGGCTTTCCTGGATTTGATCATTTCCTAAGATGGCTCACAGAACCCAGGAAAATAATTTACTTACTAGGTTGCTGGTTTATTATAAAAAGATGCAACTCAGACACATCCAGATGGAAGAGATTCACAAGGCAAGGTATGGGGAAAGCTGTGTGGAGCTTCCATGCTCTTTTTGGGGATATGACCCTCATTACTGACACACGTTTACCAACCCAGAAGCTATTCAAATTCCATCCTTGTGGATAACTATGGAGGCACCATTAATTACATAGGCATGATTGACTAAATCAGTGGCCATTGATTCAACCTCAACAACTGTAACAATAAATATCCATGGGAAACAATAATCAGGGGAAAAATAAAACAATGAACAACTTCATATAACTAGTAAAGATGAATACCAGGGTTTAAAAAATTCTAAGATCCTTATATTATTATGGAAGAAAGTAAAAATATTGCTTAACTTCAGACTTTTATAAATATGCACAGGGACACCTGGATGACTTAGTCAGCCAAGCATCCTACTCTTGATTTTGGCTCAGGTCATGATCTCAGGGTCCTGGGATTGAGCCCTGTGTTGGGCTCCAGCAGGGAGTCTGTTTCTCCCTCTGCCCCTCCCCCTGATTGTGCCCATATGCCCCCTGCCCTATCTAATAAGGAAATAAAATCTTTTTAAAAAAATATGCACCTGGGTGGCTCAGTCCATTAAGCATATGCCTTCAGCTCAGGTCATGATCCCTGGGTCCTGTGATGGAGCCCACATCAGGCTCCCTATTCGGTGGGGAGTCTGCTTCTCCCCCTGATTGTGTATGCTCTCTTTCTCTCAAAAATAAGTAAAATCTTTTAAAAAATTAAGTAATTAATTTAAAAAATATCCATGCTAAAACAACAAGGATAATCACTTAAAGAATGATATGAAACATATACTTCCAAACAAATAGAGGGAAGAAACTAGTGGGAAAACAACATAAGAAGCCCCAATCAACGAAATAATGATGAGAAAGGAAGGGTGAAAAAAAGAATGAGAATGTATCATACATAAGGAAGAGCTCGATTAAATCAAAGGGAACTCATGATCAAAATCTTTCTTTAAACTAAAATCAAAGGAGATTTTTAGAAAGGATATTTCTTCAAGGAAAGGATAAAAAGAAAAAAATTATATAGAAAACATTCCTCATGACAAACAGCTTTCTGATCCCCACCGCCAGAAACTCTGAAGAGGAGAAAATGGGCAGAGAAAGGAGGTGGGGGCGGGGGAAGAAGTCATGAAGCTGCACGTTTAAATACACACTAGGTGATTTGAAGGTAATGATCTAACGTGCTGATTATGGGACACCTGGGTGGCTCTGTCAGTTAAGTGTCTGCCTTCGGCTCAGGTCATGGGTCCTGGGTCCTGAGATCAAGCCCCTCATCAGGCTCCCTGCTCAGTGGGGAGCCTGCTTCTCCCTCTGTCTGCCACTCACCCTGCTTGTGCGCTCTCTCTCTCTCTCTGGCAACTAAATAAATAAAAATATTTTAAAAATAAAATAAACTCCTGATTAGGAGCATCAGCATCTCTTGGAGCTTGTTGAAAATGTAGACTCTCAGGCTCCACGCTGGACCTTCTGAGTCATAATCTACAGTTTATCAGGATTCTCAGATGATTCACACCCACACTGAAGGTTGAGAAGCACTGCATTAAGCCCCTCTCAGGGAGTTCCTGTGATAATTTAGATATGAACTAGAAAAAATTTCTAAGGTGTGAGGACTTTAAAAAGTTAATTTCTTGGTAGAATAAATATTCTTAAGCAGAAACTTTTATACATTTTAAAACAGAAGTTAAATCATTTTGTTTAACTATAAATGACATGGGGACAGTGCTCTGATTGTAATTAAATTGTGACTTGGGAGCTTGTAACAGTAATAGGCTTGGCTGTAAGTAATGGAGACATGGAAAATAGAAGATTAAACAAGACAAAGTTTATTTCTCTCTCAAGTAAAAGTTGTCCACTTATGGGCAGAGCAGAGTCGGTAATGTGGCTTCACACTGCCGGCTAGGACCCTGGTTCTTATCTTTCTGCCTCATCTGGATGATTCCTATATCTCCAGTGATCACCTCCCACTTCCAGCCAGTAGGCAGAAGAAAAGGACACAGAGGCATTCCTCTCTTTTGAAGTGTACTTCTGGAAAATTCAGGTAACACTTTTGCTTACATCTTGGCAGCCAGGTCTTAGACATATGTCCGCAATCTATTAACAAGGAATGATGGGAAATGCACGCTTCCAGCTAGACATACTGCCACTCCCAATATATCTGAGTTCTGCTCATGAGGGAGGAAGGAGAGAAGGGATGTTGGCGTGGGCAGCTGGCAGTCTCTGCTGCAGACCTGCTGAGGAGTCCAAGCATGCCTGGAGGCAGCCCCCAATTTAAAACACCAGACTTATAAAATAACCTGTATTTACAGGGGAACTGCTCTACTATTTGAGAAGACATTGTGACATTTAATGCTTTGAAAAAAATCTGTGAAGTGCAACATGAAAAAAAAAAAAGCAAGAAAATGTGTAATGGCTTTACCCGAGTAACAGCCAGTGAATGACTTGGCTCCAGGGGCACCTTCCCCCTAGTGGCGCTAGTGGGACCCCCTCAAACAAAAACACTAGCATACTTTGCAGTGGTCCTAACCTAGAGACCCACTTCTTTTTTTAAAAAAGGATTTTGTTTATTTTTTTGTCAGAGAGAGAGGGAAGGAGAAAGAGTACACAAGCCGGGGGAGTGGTAGGCAAGTGGAGAAGCAGGCTCCCTGCTGAGCAAGAAGGCAGCCGGACTCTGGGATCATGAGCTGAGTTGAAGGCAGACGATCAACCTACTGTGCCACCCAGGTATCCCCAGGGACTCACTTCTTACCTCATCTGTGCAAAATCCTTCCCCGATATGGCCTGATATTTTGCTTTGCCCCACCCCTATTTTTTAGCAACAGGGTTTAAAATTCCCCAATTAGCAATTCAAGCAGCCTCCTGTAAAAATATTAAAAGCCATAGAGTTGTTATGGGTCATCGGTCATTCCCTAATGTGAATTGGTTTAATTATATTAACCTCTAATGGCTGGCAAAGATCAGCAGTTTTGTGGAAAGGAGACTATAGTTTGTGGCCATGGGAGGTCACTGAATCATTTTAGAGGACCAAACCTTTGTTCTGCCCCTCAACTGAAATGGTACAAAGACTTAGCCTGAAGTCACTGCAGACCAGAAGGAGAGGGCATGGGGCAATGGAATGGCGGGCAGAAAGACTGATGGAAAATTAAAACTTTAACTATTACTAAAATTTGCCTACAATTATCAAAGTACCAGGAATTGGTAGGACAAAAAATTTCCCTTCTCTCTCTAGCCCCAGGGCAGATGACATAATGTGCTCAAGGTAGTATTATAAGCACGTAGTGTGGACCCACATAGTGTGGGTCCAGTTTGGAACCCAAACTGAATTTGGGTACAGTTTATTTTGAAGGATAGCTTAGAGATGATCTAGCATGTATTGCGTTCAACAGGAAATGCACAGAGCTCCAAACAACTGATAGGGAAATAACATTTTGCTTCCTGTTGTGTCCCTAAATTAGGGATCACCAAATCCAGGGTATTTCTAAACCAACATATCATTGTTGTTGAGGAACTCTTCTACATACACAATAATATGTAGGAGAACAAATATAAAACAGGAATAGAGAAAAGCAGTGCTGATTAAATCCAAACTCTGCAAACTTGACCTCTAACTCTCTCTCCCAGCCCCTAAAGACAGAGCAGACCCTCAGCACCACCATTCTAAACCAAGATGGAACAGTGTCTCAAAATAACGCAAGAGCTTAGATTTTCTTAGCAGGAAATATAAGTACGGTCCTCACCTCTGCAATGTCTGTACAGCATGTTGTATGTGGCTCAGAGGCATGGCTCCTGGGTGACAGATTTTCATTTAAGAAAAAAACGGGATGGGGGGGCACCTGGGTGGCTCAGTTGGTGAAGCATCTGCCTTCAGCTCAGGTCATGATCTCAGGGTCCTGGGATTGAGCCCCATGTCAGGCTCCCTGCTCAGTGGGGAGTCTGTTTCCTCTGCTCCACTTCCCTGCTCATTCTCTATCAATCTCTCAAATAAATAAAATATTTAAAAACAACAACAACAACAACAAATATACTAGGAGGGGTGCCTGGGTGGCTTAGTCAGTTAAGCAGCCAAATCTTGATTTCAGTTCAGGTCATGATCTCAGGGTTCTAGGATGGAGCCCCTCTTCAGGCTCCCTACTCAGCAGGGAGTCTGTGAGGAATCTGCTTGTCTCCCTCTCCCTCTAAGCCCTCCCCCTGCTCGCGTGCATGAGCCCTCTCGCTCTTCCTCTAAAATAAATAAATGTTTTTAAAAAAGAATAAAATACTGAGATACAGATTGTATCAAATTTCACATTTTCAGAGAATTTTCATATACGTGAATCTTATATAATATATCAACTCTATGAGGAAGGTAGTAGAAGTACTATTGTGATCATTTTATTGATAAGAAAATTGAAGTTCAAATAATTTAAGTGACCTTAAAGAGTGACATTGTCTGAAAGTGATGAACATAGAGTAAGGATTCAAAGCTTCTGACTTCTCAACCTGGGCTGCTCTGCATAATCACCAGGGAGACTTGCAAAAAAAAAGGAAGAAGAAGAAGTATCAAGGATTTAGGGACTATGGAAGGGGAATATTTGATTTTTAATCATCCCAGAATCCTTTCCCCTCTCACCAAATCTGACAGAATAAATTTAAACACCCATAGCTACAACAAAACTAGGGATATACATGAACGCAAAAATATGAGCAAGAACGTGGGGAGAACCAGCATCAGCAAATACATACACATTATCCACACCTGCCTCGAGAAAGAGCAAGACTGCAACGCAGCTTATAACGGCTCTGAGAACCAGAGAGCCCACGAGTGCAAAAACATTCACAGAAGAGTGTGATGCCAGTGTGGGAACAGCTGCAGAAACTCGGAGAGCT
>JAPYYM010001796.1:0-13049 GCA_028534135.1 Potos flavus
CCCTGGGGACACAGCAGTGAACACAAAAGGCAAAAAAACTCCATCCTAATGGGGTTTCCAGTCTATGGGAGGAGAGAAAAGCAAAATAACATAAGAAGCAAAATTTATGATCTACGGTATGTCAGAAGTGGTCATTTTCACAGGGAAAAAAGGAAAGCAGGGAGGAAGGGTTTGGAGTGCTGGAGGGTGGCTGTGATTATAAATCATGTCTGTGGGGAGGCAGTATTGAGAAGGTGAAGGTTGAAAGGCATGAGGAAGGAGGATGTGAGTATCTGGGGGAAGAGGAGGCTTCACCAAGGAGGTGATAGCTGAGCCCAGACCTGGAAGAAGTGAGAGAGTGTACCCCGCAGAGATTTGGGAGAACAGCATCCCGGGTAGCAGGGATAGCTCATGCAAAGGCCCTGGGGCAGGACTGGCCTGGTGTGTTGGACAAAAGGCAAGGAGGCCTGTGTGTCTGGAGTGGAGTGGGTGAGGGGGGAGAGAGGGAGGAGGGGAGGGCAGGGAGGGGTGGGGCAGGTCACGCAGGGTCTTAGGGGCTGCAGAGAGGACTCTGGTCACTCTCTGGAACAGGGCCGTCCCAGGCACTGTGGGGGGCTGAGCAGCATCCCCGGCCCCCACCCACTGGACGCCAGGAGCACCACCAGTTGTGACAACCACAGATGTCCTGAGCATCGCCCGGTGTCCCCTGCGGGCAGAACTGTCTCAGGTGAGAACCACTCTCCTAGATCCCTTCTTCCTCTTTACCTCCCCCACCGAGAGCTGATGATTTGACCCCTTAAATATGTCTCCCCAGGACCCTCAGGTCAAAGCCAAGATTGCCCGCCTTTGCAGCCCTTCCCAACCTCACCACTGCTGCCTTCCGGACTCTTCTCTCGCACTCCCTCCACTCCCCTTCACTCCGATCCACTTGTAATTCCCCAGACACGCAGCCTTCAGGCCTCAGGTGCCTGACTCTGGAATTCCAGCCCCTCCCCCATAGCTCTGCTCTCCTCTGTGCTGTTTTCCCCCCAAATCGTTGTAGAATACACATAACGTAAATTTACCATCTTAACCATCCCTAAGCACACAGCTCCGTGGCGTAAAGCACGCTCACACCCCCACCCTCCGGCTCCAGAACCTTCCATCTCCGCACACGGAGACTCTGTCCCCACGAAGCACGGACTCCCCACCCCCCGCCCCAGCCCCGGCTCCCACCCTCTCCTCTCTGTCTGCGTGGACGGGACTCCTCTGGGGACCTCCTGGGAGTGGGGACGTGCGGGGTGTGTCCTTCTGGGTCTGGCCACTCTCGCTGAGCCCCGTGTCCTCGGGGTCCCTCCGCGTCGTGGCGGGGGTCGGGGTCCCTCCCTTCCTGAGGCTGGATCATGTTCCCGCGTGGATGGACCGCTCTGTTTATCGGCTCATCCTTCAGTGGACACTTGGGTTGTTTCCACTTCGGGCCGTTGTGAACTGTGCTAGGAACATCAGTGTGCAAATAGCTCTCGGAGACTTTCGATGCTTCTGGGTCTGTGCGAACTGTTGGCTCATATGGCAACTGGGTGTCGGTTTTTGAGGAACCGCCAGACTGTCTTCCCCCCGCCGCCCCAGCTCACATCCCCCGGGCCGTGCGCGAGGGCTCCGGGCTCCCCACATCCTCGCAGACACTCCTTGTCTGCTGTGTTGTCCAACGGCCGTCCCGGGGCGTGCGGGCTGGTACCTCCTTGCGCTTCCGGGACCCTCAACCCCAGGACGTGCGCTCCGCCCACCCCCAGCACACATCACTGCCCCTTAGGACCAACAGCACAGATGTCTGTCCAACTCCCACAGAGCCATGGGCTCCCTGTGGATGCACACTAGGTCTTGTGCTCTCAAAGCTGGCACATAGTAGGGACTCAAGAAATCGAGAGCGGGGGGAGGTTGGTGGATGAAGAAATGAGCCTACAGCCCCAACCCTCTGTGTGTCCTTGGGGAGCGCTTCTCCCCTCCCTGAGCCTCCATCTCCCCCTGTGGTGCGGTTGCTCTGGGGCCCCCCCAGCCGTGGTGGGGGTCCTTCAGCTTTCCCATGTTTACCCTGACTGCACCGCCAGGCAATCCGCCATCCTCAGGAGGCCCTCGGAGGGGCTGGGTGCAACCAACAATGATGGCGGAAAGCTCTGTCTGCACTCCACGACTCTCTGTGCCTTAGTTTCCCCATCTAGAAAATGCAGATTCTGAGCTCCCTAAGGGACCTTGTTTTTTCCCTGCTCACCGCCTTCAAGGGCTCCCACCTCACTCAGGGTAAAACCCACAGTCCCAGTGTCCATAGTCCCACAGTCCAGACCCAGCACAACTGGCCCTGACCCTTCCTCCCTCCCTCCCCTCACTCTCTCTGCTCCAGCCACACAGGCCTCCTCGCTGCTCCTCCAACAGGTCAAACTCATTCTGACCTCAGGGCCTTTGCATGTGCTGTTTCCAGTCCTGGAATGCCTTTCCCCACAGCTTCCTCATCTGTCATTCAGGATACCTCCTCAGAGAGGTAAGGTAAGCTCTCACCATCCAACACACATCCTACTTTATCTTTTTCATAGCAACTCAGTCCAATCCAAATGTTTGTTTCCCCGTTTATTATCAGTCCCTCGTCTCCCTGGGATTGCTTTCCGTCCCCAGAGCCCAGCTCAGTGCCTGACACATAATAGGACTTGATAAACAATTTTTTTTTTGATAAACAATTGTTGACCATAGGACCTCCTGGCCATGTATCGAGGACCCCTACAATGTGAAGGACATTACTCAGAGTCATTATATTAATCACATGATATAAGTGAACTCTAATTTCTACAACTACTCTGGAAGATGGCTATCAATATTCCTTCTCTTTTACAAACGAGGAAGCTAAGGCTCAGAAAAGATGAGGTGGCTTATCTAAGATCACCCAGAAGCCAAAAAGCAGAGCCAGGAAGAGAAAGCAAGCCTGTCCGACTGCAGACCTGATGGGTCATTCCCATCCATCATGAGAGGAGGAAGGTGGTAAATGCTAGGAGGTATCCATGTTCCACCCATCCATCCTTGCACCTTTCCATCCATCCATCCATCCATCCATCCATCCATCCATCATCTGTCTACCCATCCACCTCCCATCTGTCCACCTACCCATCTATTCATCCATTCCCCCATCCATCCATCCATCCATCCATCCATCCATCCATATATCCATCCATCCACCCACACACCAATCCATCAATCCATTCAGGCTTCCATTCACCTACCTGTTCTTTCATCTACCAATCCACTCATACATCCACCGACAAATTGTCATGCATCCATCCATCCATGCCTGGACCAATCTACTCACTTATCCATCTATCTATCCATATATATATATGTATGTATATATATATATATACAGCCTACCCTCCTGCATCCACTCACTCCTCACCTTCCCATTCTCTCATTCCCCCTTGCCCTCATCCATCCACATGCTCTACTTCCAAATGGCAAATAAGACACCGTCCTTGCCCTCATAGAGTTTATGTATCAGTGACGATCCCCATGACCCCAGGCCAACAGGACCATTGCTAGGTCAGTGTCTTCCAAACCTCGTAGCCCCTTCCTCTGGCACTGGTCGTCCCAGTCCAAGGACAGCCAGCCTCCCTCCGTGACTTTTACCCTGAGTCTTTATCTCCACAATCACACCTCTTTCTCTATCGCCTCCATTCCTCTTCCAAAGTGGGTCAAGTCTCAGTCTTTTGGAGGTAGGGATGCCTCAATATATTGCTGTGTGAATTGGGGCTGAATGCTATCCCTCTCTGAGCCCCAATTCCTCATGTGATCCATGTGGGGGAGGGGAACTTGATTCTCTGGGAACACATGTCTGCTTCTTTGCATTCCTCTTTCCCCACAGTGTGGGCTCACCCCAAGGGGAAGCGTCCTCTTTTTCCATCCAGGTGCGTAGGAAGTAGGCATATCCTGAATGAGGCTGTGAGGCCAGAAAGAGGCTGGCTATGGCAGGGAGAGACATGAAGCTCCCTTTCCACACAAATCTGAGTTCCCCCCCTGCTCTACATTCGCCCATGGCTCCCCAGTGCCCTCGGCCTGGGATCACAGGCCCTGCAGGCCCTTGCTGACTCTCTGGCCTCATCCCCCATGTCTCACCTAATTCCTCCCCCGCCCCAGGTATGCCCTCCGCACGTCCGGACCTCTGTAAGCCCAGCCGCCTCTGCCCACGTACACGAGGACAGGGACGGCTGCCTAGCTCACTCTCTGCTGTGTTTCACGCCCATCCCTGGGCCTGGGACACAGTAAGTGCTTCAGTGAATAAACAAATGAAATGCTTCCTCCACCACGCCAACTCCTATTCATCTTTCAAAGCCCCTGTTCTAAAGCCCCTCCTCTGTGCAGCCAGATTCCACAGGCAGAGCCCCTCATTCCCTGTCCCGTTCCCCCCATCCTGCATCCCTCCCTCTGACCCGGCCCCAACCACCGGCTCTAGGTGCTTATGGCCAGCTCTGTCTTGCCGTCAGAGGGCCTTCATCCTGTCTCACCCAGGGCGAGACAAGGCCCCAGAGGCTTTCAGGAAGTGTTGGCTGAATGAATGACTGAAGGAATGGGCGTCTGAGTGAGCATGGTCCTCCTGATGGCCAGGTTCTCGTCTGCCAGGGTCAGGGTCAGGGGTGAGAGAGAGGGACACGAGCCCGTGCCAGGCACAGCTCCGGGGCCCACCCCCAATGCCAGGGCCTCTCAGAGGAGCGCCGCCAGATAAGCCCCATGTCAGAAGGGGACGCAGGAGCTCCGAGGACCCCTTCCTTCTTTCCCGCCAGGGCAAAACCTCTGCCCCTGCCCCACCGGAAGTTTCTAGAGTTAACACTGCTCTGGGCCTTTGCACATGCTGTTCTCTGTGCCAGGAACACCTGTCCCCCTCAACAGAACCTTCTCCCCCTATAGCCCTCAGCTTGGTCACATAATGAGCCCGGCCCTGTGCCAAAAGGCTTAAACTAACATTCTGGTCCTCACCTTCCCCACCCCTCTGAGATGGAAAGCCCCGCAGCTCTCCCGATCCTGTAGGTGGCAACACGGTCTGCCAGTAAGATGCAGAGAAACCAGACTCATCTCAATGCCAACCTCAGAACGGCTCTTTCACACTGACCACCTCCTCCAGGAAGCCCTCCTGGTCCCCACACCAGCAGGGGCCGGGGCTCCTCCGGGCTGTCCCTGGAGGCACGTGCTTCCACCATCACAGCAACGCCTTTGACCTCCTGGTTCCTCACTATGTCCTCCTGCCAGACTGGGATCTGAAGGCAGGTCAGGTCTTGGGGGGCATTTCTGTGTTGCCCAACATCTTATCCTGGGTCTAGAACGGGGTCTGGTGCTCAGTAAATGTTGGTTATACGGGTGGATGGAGATGTGGGTCTGGTTCACTCCCTCATGAATCCCGGACGGATTCCCATTCCGCGGATGCCCATGTCCCCACAAACGCGGCACACAGTAGGTGCTCAGCCAATGCTCTCTGCCTGAAGGAGGGCAGAAGTGATGCCACAGTCACAGCCTGGAAGGCCCCGAGGGCCTCCTAAATGCCTGATAAATCAGGGAAGAATGGGCGCCTGGGGAAACTGAGGCACAGAGGGGGGGCATGCCTAGCTCGGACTCCAGCCCCCAGCACCCCCCCACGCGCCGCTCTCACCTTGCCAATGCCTCCCTCGGCGCCCCCGCCAGGCAGCCCTCCGTCTCCCCAGGGCTGGCGCACCGCGCTCGGAATCTCACGCCTCAGAGCTCAGCGAGCTCCCCTCCCGCCGCCGCCGCCGCCGGCCCGGCAGCTGGTGCTCGCATGGAAACCACAGGCCTCCGCCCGGCCCTCCCACCTGCAGCGGCCCCCCTCGCAACCTCCGCTTTAAGACAAATATTGTCATTAACATGCAAATGCATATACGATTACCATAAATGGGGGCCCCCCCTGCTCTCAGTGGCGGCCGAGCCCTATGGCGAGTGCCTGCCCCGGGCAGGGTGGGCACTGATGTTTGGCCCCCCTCGGGAGAGAGGGACCGCGCGGCCACGCCAGCACCTCCGTGGGCCCCCTCTGAGGGCGCCGTCCCCTGGCTGGGACCTGGTGGGGGGACACGGGGACACTAGCCAGTGGGAGCCCCCCAATTCTTGGCCTGAGCTCCTGGTGAGGCACAGGTCTGAGTGGAGAAGCGGTCTTGCTGCCTCCCTGCTCCCCCTTCTCCGTGGTTCTCCCTGCCTCCCCCTTCCTCTCCCTGCCTCCCCCTGCCTCTCCCTGCCTGTGTGTGGGGGGGTCCTCCCTCTGCCCCTGTTTCTCTCAGTCTCTGTGTCTCTCTCCCTCTCTCCTTCTGTCTCTGAATCTCTGTTTTCCCATCTTTCTGTCTCCATCCCTTTCTCTCTTAAAAACAAAACAAGCCAGCGCCCAAGGGCCTGCCCTCTTTCTGAGGACCGTGTCCTTCGCATCCTCCCCTACCCTGCCACATCCCCAGAGCCCCAGGCGTGGCTGAACCTCCTGCCTGTCCCTGGGTCACAGGCCCTGAGGCATCGGGGTGCCTCGTGTCACAGCCCCTTCCCTCCCCAACACCATCTTGGAGGGGCCTGACTCTCGGCTTGGGGGAACCTGTCACCCCTCCATCACGCAGACAGACTTTTGTATTCCCTGGGCTGGAGGTGGACAGGTGGGTGACAGTGGGGGGCCCCCACTCTGGTTGGTCCTTGAGACCCAGTACTGGCCCCTCCGAGCCTCAGTTTCCCTTCCATGTGAAAGGCGCTGACGCCCACAGCCCGCCTCAGGGATGACCCCTTCAGCGGGGGGCTGGACCGGCCCCAGGTATGACGGTTGAGGGTGAGATGATCCTTAGAACGAGGATGACGCTGGGTGGTCCTTGCTGGATGGGGTACCAGCAGCATGGTGACCCGCTTCACCCTCTCTGGTCCTCCAGCTCCCCTGGTGCCCCTCGTCATGGGATCCCCTAGCATCCAGGAGCCCAGAAGGCTCTGGGCGGGGAGCGGGGGCCATTTCTCTCCCCTCTCCCCTTGCCAGACCACACCCCCAACCCCGATGCTCTCGGCACCAACAGCAGGTGTCCTGTACCCCGTTGGTTCCCCAGAAACTAAACCAGATCAGTGTCGGCGGGAGGTGCCTGAATGACCCCCTTACTTCCCATTCATCATTCCACCTCCCTTTGGCTGAGACCCAGAGAGGGGCAGCCACTGGCCACAGGTCCCACAGCAGAGCCCCAGATGCTGGTCTCCCTCCTCACTGCGGGTCCTCGAGACCCCCACACCTCCAGCTTGCAGCCCCCCAGCCCCCTCCCACAGGCGAGGCCCAGCCAGGCCCAGCACAGGTGGGATCAGGAGAGAGATCCCTCCTTGACCCCCGGGCATCAGAGAGTGGATATGAGGACGGGCCCCCTGCCTTGGCCCGAGGCCCGGCGTCCAGGGCCCCTGGGAAGTGGAGGGTGCCGGGCAGGTGTCTGTCGGGACACGCTGCTTCCTAATTTTCACCCTCCTGAGAAAGCCCCCGAGGTGCCCCTAGTCCAAGAATTTCCAGCCAGAAAAACATAACCGCACATTCAAGGGGCCCTGCTCTGCGGACAGTGAGGGAAACTGAGGCTCCAGCCATAGTCCCTCTTCTCCCTGGCCAGGCAGCAGGGGGGAGCTCCAGGGGAGATTTAAAAAATGAGAAAAGGGGAAAGAAAGAAAGGATCACCCAGCGTGTCCATCCCCAGCACCCTGTCGGTTTCCCCGATCCAGAGCTCACCGACGGCCTTTCGACTCAACATTTGGGGGCCGTGTGGACACCCCCTCCAACCTCCATCAGAACCTTTCTAGAAATGGGCTCTTCAGGAATACTAGGGGTAGGGGCTTGTGGAAAGAGCCCTCCATGCAGCCATGGACCCCTGAACGTGACTCGTGGTTGAATGGAAACCCCCCGCCCTCCTAGTTCACATACAAGAATTAGATTTTCCAAGCCTGATTTTTTTTTTTTTTTTTTTGGTGATGGTTGGATTTGAAAAGAGGTGGGGGATGGGAGGGGTTTCTTTTCTCCCCCTAAGATACCAGCTGGAGGGCCTAGCTACAGTGACAGGCCCTGGCTCCATCCCGCCAGACTCCCCTATGGCCTGCCCCGATCCAATCCATCCATCCATCCATCCATCCATCCATCCATTCATTCACTCGACAAACATGTATTCATGCTTCCCATGCCGGCAACAGAGAGGGGGATGGAGACAAACAGGGTCTGAAATAGGTCATGGGCCCTGGTCTATCCCCAAGGCGCCCCCGGGGTCTTGTCAGGGGTGTCCAGCACAAAGCCTTCACTGTCCCCACCCTCGGTCGCCAACATCTTTACAGGAGAGCCGTCAAAGCTACCATAATTCAGACAGTGGGCCCATGATCTGGGGCCACGGTCCCTGGGCACCTCCTCCCAGCAACCCGTCAGAGAGAGAATCAGGTGGGAGGGAGGTGGGCAGGCCTCCCCACCCCTCCTGCCTCCCCCACTGGGCTCCCAGGTCGCCCACGCCTCCCTGTCCACCCTGGGATCTGGGCTCTGCCAGATGGACGGTCCAGGCTCACCGTCTTTGGCCTCAGACCTCAACACATTGCTAACAGGCTAGGCCAGTTTTAACTTGAGCCAAAGGTGGAGGCAGGGAGGGGGAGGGCAGAGAAATGGAGGGGGGACACTGATCCAAACAGAGAGGATGGGCAGGGGGGAGGGCAAACCATAGCATTTTAACCACCCAAGGCTGGGGAGGCTGGCGCCACCCCCCCCCAGCCTGGCTCAGCTCTATGATACCCCCACCCCGCTTTCTTTGTAGTTACCGATTAGCCCGGGGTCCTGGGCATCCGTGTCCCCTGCGGCTGGCCGGACCTGCCCCGCTGGCCTGGCTTTGTGAAAATGACCAAAGCAATGGAGTCCAGAGGTGCAAACTTCCCCGACGGGGCCTGGGGAGGCCGAATGAATGGGGTGGGGGGCGGGGAGGGGGGGCGATATTCGGGCAGCTCCCCCAGCAAAGGGGCAGGAAAGAGTGGGTGAGGGAGGGAGGAAGGGGTGGGGGTCCAGGGGGAATGGGAGGGAGAGGCAGAGAGAGAGAGAAGGATGCTTGGGGGGGGAAGAGGATGGGAGGTAGAGGGAGATGGGAGAGGAGAGAAAAGGAAAGAGAGAGGGAGAGGGAGAGAGAGGATGCCGGAAGGTGGGGAGGGAGGGAGAGGGGGCGGAGGAGGGGAGGGGGCCAGCTCGAATCTGTCAGCTGCACCCCCAGAGGGGGGAGGAGGGGTGGGTGGAAAAGGGGGGGTTGAAATGATGCCGTGGCAGAGGCGAGCAGAGGGAGGAGGTGAGGAGAGGAGGGCTGGGGGAGAGAAGATGCCGGAAGGTGGGGTGGGGAGGCCGACGGAGGGGAGGGGAGGGGAGGGAGGGGGCCGGGGCGCCCACCTTTGTGCATGCCCGTGTAGGGGTCTTTGAGCACCGTGAGCTCGTAGATGCGGCCGAACTGCTCGAAGAGCGGCTTGAGGTCCTTCTCGTCCAGGTTGCGCGGGATCTGGCCCACGAAGAGCTTGATGGCGTCCAGGTCCTTCATGCCGTCGGGCTGCCCCCCGGGGGGCTCGGGCACGCTGCTGCCCACGGGCGAGGGCCGCGTCTGCAGGAGCTGCTGCTGCTGCCGGCGCGCCTCGCTCTCCGTCAGGCGGGCCATGGCGGGCGCAGGCGGGCGGCGGGCGCGGGACCGAGCCGGCGGCGGCGGCGGCGGCGGGCGGCGGGCGGACTCGCAGCTGGAGCGACGGACGCCGCCTCCCGCCTCCCTCCCGCCCCGTCCCCGCGCCCTCCTCCCTCCTCCGCGCGCCCGCTCGCTCCAGCATCAGGACCACAAAAGGGCGGCTCCGCAGCGGCCCCTGGCGGCCGGAGCGCGCCTCGCCGCGGCGGCGCCCCCCGCGCGCGCCGCCCGGCCCCCCCCCCCCCCCCCCGCGCCCGCGTCCCGGGCGCCCCCCGCGGGCGGGGAAACCGAGGGCAGGGCAGACCTGGCCTCCGGGGCACACCCGCTCCTCCCGCTGCTAACGACAAGAAAAAATACTAAAAGCGGCGCACACTTCTATAGGGTGCCTACTTGGCATTGGCCGGGCGGTCCTTGGCACTTTTAAGCCCTGTAACAGTAGTAATAGTACTACTAATAATGTCAGCGACAACCCCTCCCCCAAAAACCACTCTGATGATAACATGTGCCAGGCATTGTGCTCGGTACTTTTAAGTTTATAACTTACTGAATAGAAACAGCCACCATCGTCCAGGGTTTCACAGCAAAACCCACACGCGCGCACACACACAAACACACAAAACAAAAACAAAACGAACAAACAAAAAGAAACAGCAACCCTTGTGTTTTCATCAACAGCTACCAGAAGTTAACTTTTTTTCTCACACTTGCTATGTGCACATACCATTCAAAATATTTCAAAGGATGTTGACGCATTTGGTCCAACTGCTCTAAGAGTATCATGTCTCCCTGCCTTAAAACTCTCTCCAAAAATGTCCCCAAATTAAAGCCTGAGTCCGCCCCAAAGCTCAGGAGGCCCTGTAGGACCTGACCTGTCCACTCCCTGCCCACCCCACCTCCCTCTCTCTCCCTCGCCCACTCTGCCCCAGCCACACAGGTTTCCTCTCTTCCTCCAGCACACCATGTAGGGTCTGCCCCAGGGCCTTTGCACGGGCTGTGCCCTTTGCCTGGAATGCCATCTCCCAGATGGTGCATGGCGGGCTCACTCGTTGGATCCTCACCACTTTCTCTCTCCATCTTATCTAAAATCGTTCAGCCATCATCATCTCCTTTCTCTGGCTTCCTTTTTCCTCCATGTCATGCATACTTTTAACTTAATTCTAATATGCTACATATTTACTTGTTTATTAATAAACCACATAGCTCTTTCCAGGGGCCAGGCTCTATGCTAGGTGCTCAACATGTAGGCACTCATCCAAATCCACACAACCCCCTGGGTGGATGCAAATAAACAGATTCTTACAGACCTGCTCGGTCGGTGGACCATGGGATGCTTCATCTTGGGGTCATGAGTTCAAGTCCCATGTTGGGGGTAGAGATTACTTTAAAAGAACTTTAAAAAACACTGAATGCAGGGGTGCCTGGGTGGCTCAGTTGGTTAAGCACCTGACTCTTGATCTCGGCTCAAGTCGTGATCTTAGGGTCCTGGGATTGAGACCCATGTCCGGCTCTGTACTCCACTTGAGATTCTCTCTCCCTCTGTCCCTCCCCCTGCTTGCGAGCTCTCTCTCTAGAGTGAATACATAAATCTTTAAAAAAAAAATCTTTCTAAAAAAATAAATAAAAAACACTTAATGTGATATTTAAAAGATCAAAATGCAAAAAATTACACTGAATGGGCTAGTAAAATTTTAAATAAACACAAAATTAGTATTATTAAGTTTTCCCATTGGCTCAGCATGGTATGGTTACTGATCCTGATTTTAATTTTTAATTTTATTTTTATGTTAAATTAAAAAGTCTGTTTTAAAACAAAGACAGGACCCGTAACAATGTCATGCCGAGCCAAAAGGGACACTCGGGATACTGATTCTATTTAAAGTGTTGACATTTTGTTCAATTATGGATTCTCTGGTCATCAGTGTTGACTTTTTTAAATTGCATTAGAATAATCTTTATCTTGATGACTGCGTTTTTTGGCGCCCCCCCCCCTTAAGCTTTCTCCCCAGGTGAGCTCACCCTGGTCCCTCCCAGCACAATCCTCAAAGCCACCAAACGTAAGCGGGAAGCACTGTTTCTATACCCGCTCTGCAGAGGGGGAAACTGAGGCTTGGAAAGGTCCAGTCACACAGAGAGAGTGCTGGGATTTGAACCCAGCCAGCTGACTCTGGAGCCCACCCACTTCCCACGATCCCACACCACCTCCCTCACGCTCTAGGTGGCTAAGCCTCGGTTTCCTTCTTTGCCAAGGGACACCAGAGAGTGAGCAGGGGGCTGTTCCTGGCATGAATTCAGTGAGCTAATTGGTGAGGCTTAGTGTAGTGCCTGGGACATTCGTAGCACTCAGAGACTGGCTATTATCATGACTATTACCAGCAGCCACCTGTCCAACCGCAGACAGGCGCAGGACATCGGGGTTGGCTGAGAAGCAGAGGCGGGCGGTGGGGGGAGTCAGGAGTCCCCCTAGGGCATCCCACCCCTTGGCCCTGCCCGGCCCCTGGTTCTCGGCTCAGCCCCAGGACCGGCTGGCGGAGGCAGGTTCCGTCTCCATGGAGACCAGAGCCCGGCGCCCGGAGCCCTGCGGGCCTCTGATGTGCCAGGAGAGTCGGTAAAAAGGACAAAAATTAAACCCAGCAGGCACCCTGTGAGCTAAAGATGCCTTTTCCTTAGCCTCTTGCTTCTACCCAAAATGAACTGGTGGGCGGGGGTGGGGGGAAGGGGCTGGAGAGAGCCCCGTCCAGCTCGCGTCTGGCCTTGAGGAGCCTAAACCCCGAGATCCAGGGTCCGTGCCCTGACCCGGCGGTGGTGCCTCAGCCCGGGGCGGGCCAGGGCAAGCAGCCTGTGCATCTGGAGGCATCTGGAGCCCACGAGGCCGCTTCCCTGATTTGTTTCCAGCCGGGCGGGGGGGGGGGGGGTGGCTGGTCACAATTGGCTTCAGGGCAGGGGGGCCGCCAGCTGCGACATTACTGAAGAAGCGGAGGGTGGGAGGGGAGCCCGCTGGAGAGGGCGGGGCGGGCGCGGGGGGAGGCTTCCAGCAAATCACGGGGCTCTCCCGTGTTCAGGGCCCGTCCACGCTGTAGCCGGCGTCCTCTCCCACCTCGAGGATGGACACAGGGTGGGCGCTTGGGCTGCGGGGAGCGTGGGTCTCTGTTCAAGTCCCTGCAATCGGTGTTGTGGTTTTTTTTAAGATTTTATTTATTTATTTAGAGAGAGAGAGCAAGCACACACGCGTGAGCACGGGGAGGGCGGAGGGAGGGAGGGGATCTCAAGCAGACGCTGCGCTGAGCGTGGAGCCCGATGCGAGGCTCGATCTCATGACCCTGAGATCGTGATCTGAATTGAAACCGAGAGTTGGGGGCGCCTGGGTGGCTCAGTGGGTTAAGTGTCTGCCTT
>JAPYYM010001797.1:0-13048 GCA_028534135.1 Potos flavus
AAAAAAAAAATAAGCTTTCATGAATGCCAAAAGGAAGATGGAACCGCGAAGTATCTCGTTTTCCAATATTATAAAGAGCCTACACAAAATAACTGCCTACGGTTGTCTTTGCTCACAGATGGAATTATATTCACTCAGTGAAGTAGCAGAAGTTCTGACCAATTTAAATCCCATTTATTAAGAAAAGTGAGGCGAATAATTAATGATTTAATAAATTCACTAATTTAAATAATTGATATCTTCATAATAATCCCATTGAAAATCAATTCTTTGCCTCTATCTAGAAGTGGATGGTGTTAGCACGCTGAAAAAAAGTTTACCATGGTCACGGACAAGATTTTCTGCATAGAGTGGTCAGAATGTGGGAAGAGATAACATGAACCGAATTCCCTGTTCCACAGAACCCAGAGTATTTCTCATGAGTTTCAAAAAAAAAAAAAGGATTTGAAACAGTGATCACTCAAAGGACAATCATCAAACTAAAGACACATAGTTTTCTCCTACTATTTAATTCCTAGGAAAACGGACTCTATATGCACATATACCCAGTCATCCTTCAGTGTTTTAACTGAAAAGCGCACACAAATAAACCTATTTTATATGAAACATTGGCTATTTCATTTCACTGCCTCTTCTACTCCTGAAGGTTTATGAACTTATTAAATGTAGGCGGGAGGAAGGAATCAATCACGAATTTCCCAACAGATACAAAGACAGGGAATCCTTGCTCCTACAGAGGTCATCACTGAGAAGAAATTCCTCCCCAAACCTGATTAGTATCTACACCTCTCCTCAACCTTTTGGCAGACACTCAGAAGTCATCTGAAATTAGCTAACATAACTAAAGAGACCCAAGTCAGATACTCTAAGAGCTACATAATTAAAAAAACACTTCCCCTTTCCCTCTCGAGGCACGTTCTGGGAGAAATCTGAGCTAATCAATGTTTTTGGTTAACCAAATCCCATTAACTTATAATATCACATTATCAAGTAGATAACCCCCTAAAACAAAGAGGATGGACACAAGCACACATTTTAATTTCATAGATCTTTTATCTCTATTTAAAGCTAATTGGCAAGAGCGCCTAAGAATTAAGTTTCCAAATAGTTAATGAATGGAAAACAAATTCTTAGATCATGGATGCAAATTCAACTGTCTCACGGGGGCAGGCAGATAATATAGATGGCAGAGCACAAGAAATTACAGAGCAGCAGAAACTGACTGGAAGAAAGCACGGCTGTCACACAGGAATGCGGGCTCAGCATCGCCAGACCGCCTGATTTTACAGTTTCATTTAGAATATGTGCACTGTGCATTCAATCTAAGGAAGCTATTAATATTGGCCTTTTAAATTAAAATCCCCTATGTTTAAAAGTTGGAAATTAATTCAAAGACATACAAATAAAATATTTGCTGACCAAATCAGAGACAAATCTAATTTCCCTCTGATTTAGTCACATGAAGGAAATTCACGATAGCTTCATCAAGCATTTCCAAAATTTTCACTGAGGTCCTTAGTGTCTTGCCTGTCCCCCATTCAATATTCTGATATTTTCCAGCTTCACAACATGTTCTTTCCAACTTAAAAAAAAAGGCAACATCCGATTGTCACTGCCCAGAGCTGCTGATTAAATGACTGATCTCAAGTAAAGTGCCATCACGTGATTACATTTTATGTAATAACTCTGACTTTGTCTTATTCTCAGAGACACACACTTAAATTTCCTACGTGACTTCCCTGTCTGGTAATGAAGACAGGTAATGTGGACCTTGAATTGTTGGATCAATTTTTCCTAGTGTAGAGTATCTTAGTTTGGGGTTCCCCAGGATCAGATCCAGAAACAAAGATTCGAGTATGAGGACTACATTTGGGAGGTGACCCAAGAAACAACAGGGGAGGGGGAAGGACACAGGGAAGTAGTACCCAACTCTGATCAACCAATGGCTGCCGGCTGTTGGCAAGGGATGTGGATTTCCCCTGGCTCTTCCCAATTGCCCCATGCAGGTTCCTGCGGCTCCAGAGAGCCCTCAAGCAAAATCTTACAGGTGCCGGCACGCAGGAGAAGAGGAAACAGGGGCAGGACACGAACAGCTAATATGCTATCTCAGCTTCTTGGCATATTCTACGGATAATGAGCAAGGGCTTAAACAAGAAGTCAAGAAATCAATGTTCCTCAGGCTGAAAGGTTTGGTGGGATGTGTGCTCTCTGAGCTGGCTCAAGGCTACCTGCCACAGAAGCCCCTTCACTAACCTACATCCCTAACCTCTCCTGTCTCCATCTCCACTGCCCATGGGGGCTACAAAAAAAGGTTCATCCTTGAGAGATATTTCAGTCTCGTGTCTTCAGGGACAAGTCGTCTGTGATGTACAGTGCGAAGCACCAGGCCTTCAGTCCCCAACACCCACATGTGTGATTAGGAAGGCAATTAGGAGCAATCACACTCTTCTGGCCAATTACTGCCTCTCGCAGGGGGGCTCACTCTTAAAATGAGACCTGCAGTCAAAACCTATATGTGCAGCATTATGTCCTCAATGTTTGTCTCTCCAAGGATTCATCAGATGTTCCCCCAGTTTACTTTGCTTCAAGCACTCCCAAGAGAATATAGAACCCTGTGCAGTTTCTTAATGGATTTTAATGTATGGCCAAAAGGAGGGTATCTCAAAATAGCAGTGTAACTGAGCATAAGTGTTCAGTAACCTCTCAGAGGGACTAAAATTCCACAAACTTCCCTTGCTCAAAATGTGTTGAGTGTGTGTGTCTCTAAGGAACTCTTCTTGAAATAAATGTAAATGTTGCTCACCTTTAATGATTTCTCATGATCTCCAGGATTCTGTGCTCTTTGTACATCCTACAATGTTCTGTATTGTCAGTCTCTGACTCCTGCCTTCCTCCCCTCCTCCCTCCCTCTGGGACCTCATCTCACAGGACTTCATCTCTTTCTTACCCTCCTCCAAGCTCCATGATCTCCCGTGAGATGCTAGAGCAAGCCAAGCACTTTTTCCATCACATTTTCTTTGTTCCTAAAACAGACCCCGATGGCTTTTATCTAACCTAGACCCATTCATTTCTTTCACGGCTATAACAGGTCAGTTTTATCGACTGATATTCACCAATTTCTCGCCTGCTTGCCCTACTAAGATGGGTGTCATGAAGCCAGGGACAAAAAGGGTCACGTTCTCCAGTGAAGCCATGGTACATGGCCTCCACCAAAGCATCAAGGATTTGCTATACGAATAAATGAATGAATATAAGTTTCCTGGGTACCTTCCACATGGCAGGTATTGTGGTAGACACTGGCAATTCAATGATAAGCTAAATACACCTGATACCTGAAAACCTTGGAAATGTAAGTGTCGGGGCTTAGAGTCAAAGAAATGAAGGACTTGACTCCTCTAGTCCTGCCCCCAACTCCACATTTGTAGCTGCAAACAACCCTTGGCTTATACCACCCTCATCCATGTGTCCCCAATTCTGTTGCTCCTGACACTCGCACACTTACTATCCTGCTTGAATGAGTGTTGGCATCTTGCTGGTCTCTTAAGAGCTTCCCAAGTCCTAGAATTAACAAACTCTCTTCGTATCACCACAGCCTAAAAATTGTTCCGTCATCTAACAGGTGCTTTAAAAAGATTGCTGAGACAAAAGACTCTTCATCTCAGGAAACAAACTGAGGGCTGCTGGAGTAGAGGGGAGCGGGGGAAGGACGGGGTGGCTGAGTGATGGACACTGGGGAGGGTATGTGCTATGGTGAGTGCTGCGAATTGTATAAGACTGATGAATCACAGACCTGCACCGCTGAAATAAATAATACGTTATATGTTAATAAAAAAGAAAAAGAAAAAGAAAAAAAAAAGATTGCTGAAATGAAAGAGGGAAAGATCCTGATTAAAATAGTACTTTCTCTGCTTGCATTGGACGATACAGTGGCCGTTGGCCACACATGGCTATTTAAATTTAAATAAAATTTAAATTCAGTCCCTCAGCCACACTAGCCATATTTCAAATGTTCAATGGCCACACTGGGTTATTGGCCACCATGTCAGGAAGCAGAGAACAGAACACCTTCATCATCGTAAAGAACTCTCTTGGACACAGCAGTGGTATGGGTCTTTACAAAATAAAGCTACCAAGTAAACACTTTATTATTTACTGACTAGAAGAAATGTTATTTCTGTGTTCTCCAGAGACACGTAATTCAATAAAATACTTCAAATATTTATTTAGGAACTTCTCTGTGCACAATACCAGGTTAGGCCCAAAAGAGATTGAGAGAGGAATGAAACAAAGTTTGCCCCTCGAGAATCTCAAAAGGCAAAAAGAGCATCAGTCAGTGGTTAGCTAAAATTCAGCGCAAAAATGACAAATCAGGAAGTCACAGAAGCATGCAATAATTAATTCAAATTGGAAGATAGAGCAACGTGAAAAATTTGGCAACATTTAGGCAAAGAAGTGGTTTCTGAAATATGTCTTGAAGACGGGAAGGATTTTCACAGAAAACAAGAGGCCACCCCAGATTCAAAATCTGTGTAAACTGGGATTCAGCTAGGAAAAATCAGAGAATGTTCAGGAATAACAAATGTCCTTGGCACTGCAGCAGAAAGTCTAAGAGAGTGCGGCAAATGGAAGGCTATAGATGATTACAACCAGAGAACATGGAGAAACCGGAGATTCCAGTTAAAGGGAAAGATTTTCCTGTTTAGAAAACCTGGAGCTGCCCTAGCAAGGCCCATCACTACTGATGGGAGCTTCCCCCAGTTTTCTGAGGCTGAGGAACTAGTCAGATCAAGAGAAAATAATTAATAGGCACGAACTGGTATGTCCCACAACCATCAAGTGATAAGCAGGATTTCTACTCATGTTTGGCAAAGGGGAAAGCACCTGTGCTGATAACCATGCATTCAATAAAACTAAATTTAAAATTAAAACAATAATGGGAACTTGGGGCTCCAAAAACCCATCCACCTTTGAAGGTAGCAAGTCAGCCTTGTGGCTCTCATTCACCCAAAGAAGAAAATGGCAAACCCTTTTAATTTGAGTCATTCCAGTCCCTTATCAAATAGTACCACTTGGCCTCCAAATCACTGCCAAAGAGAAAAACCTGGAGATACTCGTCAAACAAACCTTATCTACTGATACCAGAACCTTCAACTCTCAGCTAACATCTTCAGTGTCTGTTTTACACAGAAGTGAGCTATATATGAAAAGTATTTTTTAAGTCTGTTGGGCATTTGATACAACTTGCTTTATCTTTTTATATCAACTATATTATCAAAAGGAAGATTTCCTTTATGAGGTAAGCATTTGTCTTGCAACATTATTCTAGTACTATTAAAAAGATACACCCATATTCCAGAATTAAGGCGGGTCGTGTTGCTATGTGAGTATCCCTACAGCCCTGCAAGTTTAAAATATTGAAAGAACGTTCTTTAAAAGATAAAATGTCGGGACGCCTGGGTGGCTCAGTCGGTTAAGCATCTGCCTTCGGCTTGGGTCATGATCTCAGGGTCCTGGGATCGAGTCCCATGTCGGGCTCCCTGCTCAGTGGAGAGCCTGCTTCTCTCTTTCTCTCTTTCTCTCTGCTGCTCCCCCTGGTTGTGTGCTCTATCAAATAAAGAAATAAAATCTTTAAAATATTAAAAAAAAAAAAAGAAGATAAAATGTCACACTCAATTGCAAGCTGGTTAAAATTATTCCTGGGGCTGGGGAGTGAGGGGAGAGGGCACCTACCGGGGAATTAAGAACTATACAGAAAGTGCAGGAGAGGGGGCCAACCTGGACCTGGATGGAGCAGGTGTTCTGAAAGAATAAATTCTCTGTTTTAGGGAACGGGACAGATCCAGTAATCCCTGGGTCACTTAGGTATCCATTTCAGTCTCGTTTTAACCATTAACCTTTTCTAGAGTTGCGTTTTCGCGGTAACTCGAGAAGCTGATCAATAGCCAAATGTGGCCAGAAAATAGGGCTCAGATCCCAGAGGACATGTGCCCTTCCCTCTCCACTGCTTGGTACACTAATCCCATCACATTCCTCTTCAGCCGATGATATTGGTGCTAATTATGAAACAACCGTTTTAACTTTGAAATCTCCCAAGAGAGTGGTCAAGACATACCCAGTCTCATGCAAAAAAAACCAGAGTGGAACAGATTTGATATTTGCATCAAACCGAGACTGCCAGAATCCACGTGCCCTGATGTCCGCTGGCGCTGCGCTGCTGAGGGCTCCTTATGCAACAGCCCCGGTACCAACTGTCACATTACTTATATAAAAAGCCAAACTTCAAAGGGCCAGGAAACAAATTCCAAATGGGGTATTTATATCCGTACTATCTTCTGCAAAAATGATTAGCTGAAGCCTACAAACGAATAGCCATGTAGTCTGGTCCTAGGCACACGTTCCCAGGCCACCCGCCAGACAAACATGAAGACCACTCACTACAGAGACCCCTTAGTCACCAAACTAATGTGGACATTCCCCTAGTGAATTAACTAGGTTTTGTTTTCTTGGTTCCTTTTTTTTTTTTTTTTTTTTTAATCTTCCTTCGGTGTCATGCTTTGCTATGTTCTGTGTGGTCAAATTTGGGGAATGATTGCAATCTCTTAGATACTCTTAAAGCCTTCAATGGAGGCGGGCAGAAGCTTTGAAGTATTTTTACACAAGGAACAAACTTTTATTAACCACATGCTATGTGCTAGACCCTTTTCTAGGATCTCAGGATACAGAAGTGAGCAGAAAGCAAGTTACTTAAGCCTAAGTTCCTTGATTTGCGCACCTATAAAAAACACTAATAACCATACCCTCATCTCAGGATTGATGGGGAAATTAAAAGACATTATTCACCTGAAAATACCTTTATACAAAGGAAACGTTCAATGAAGTATTCACTAAATAAAGTTATTCACTAGCCATCATCCATCCCAAAAATGTTTGATTTGGGCCACATGTATCAAACTCCC
Organism: Potos flavus; assembly: GCA_028534135.1. NCBI lineage: Eukaryota > Metazoa > Chordata > Mammalia > Carnivora > Procyonidae > Potos > Potos flavus. Next base: position 6,957 of record JAPYYM010001797.1, read on the forward strand.
AAGCTACAGTGTCCCTGTAACTTTCCACCACACACGAGTCCTTTACTACTTTGCAATCACTGGTCAATAGTTAGGTATCAGTGTGTCCTCTTCCTCTCTCCTTTTCTTCAGCTCAAGCAAAAAATAGTTCTCAAACCTATAAACAATACATAACAGGGCAAGCAAACCACTGGATTTGGTAAATTCTGGTAAATCTAAGTCTCTAATTATACGTAATTGTTGAGAGTATGGTATTTGTCACTTTTTTTCAGAATACTTTACACAGGATAACATTTGTCCAGAAATCCTTCCAAAGATTTTACAGAGTAGATTCAATTTCCCCAAACACAACTCTATCACACCCTACCTTACCCCAGCCCTCAACATACATATTTATTAAGCCATGCACCTGTGTATTTTAAGTTTATTCTCAGTAAACCAACATCCGGTGTTTTAAATGTTGCCTTTGGCTATAAAAGCAATTCTTTCACGTTTGACCAATTCACTTATTTTCAGTCTATATATAATGGAAGTTGTTCCATTCATTTCTCCCATTCTTGTCATAGAGAAATAATCAGATCTGAAAAGCCCTGTACTGCAGAACATGGGGAAAAGTGACGCCATATTCCTTGATCTCATACCCTTATTTCTGACGATCTCTTTAACAAAAAGAAAAGCACGAGCATGTGAGGATGAATTCTGAAGCCCCTAAGTAGTGTCCAAAAAAGCTGGACACAGTGCAAATGTGCATTATTAAGGAAATGTTTGAGTGATTTATGGTACATCTATATCTATATTGTGGAATGAAATGTGGTTATTAAAAAAAAACATGGACCTTTACCTATTGACTCAGATGAAAATCTATGCTACATTGTTAAGAGAATAATGTTAGCAAAAAAAGCAAATGGTTTAAAAAAAGAAAAATGCTGGGTATGTGAATAAGGATTAGAGTAGTTATCATAGTTTTCATATCAACACAACCCTACTATGGTTCAGCAAAGGAAAAAGCAGGAGGAGGTGCACCTGGGTGGCTCAGTCGGTTAAGCAACCAACTCTTGATTTAGGCTTAGGTCATGATCTCAGGGTCGTGAGACTGAGCCCCAAGTTGGGCTCCCCACTGAGTATGGAGCTTGCTTAAGATTCTCTCTCCCTCTCCCTTCCCTGCTACCAAACACACACAGGCATGCATGCACACTCTCTAAAAAACAAAAACAAAAACAGAGGAAGACAGGGAGGAAGAGGGAATATCATTTTAACATTGTTCCCAAAGTTCACTGGAATAGGAGCACATTAAGCCAAAGTACGAAAAATGAGTTGGTCCAATAATTATTTTTGGTATTGGATTTATATCTCATCTCCATGGTAATTAAACGGCTAAACAAAGTAAATTCCACGAGAAGCCAAGGGATTAGAGTAATAACCCTGAGCATCCAAATAATCCTTAAATGTGAGTTAACACACAGACAAAAGTCATACGTAAAGGATAGCTTGTACGGTCCCAATGAAACTCAGACAACTACCAGAATATGAAATTAATATGCCTTTCAACTTACATAGAAAGTTAAAAAAAGAAGAAAGAAAGAAAGAAAGGAAGGAAGGAAGGAAGGAAGGAAGGAAGAAAAAAGAAAAAGTGCTCGAGGTTCCACAACCCCTTTTTTCTCCTCTCTTAGATGTGAAAGCAAACTTGAGATTGAACACAGAGCTTGGCAGATTGTCCAGCCTCCACTCAACATCATGAGAACTAAATGCTTCATTATGATCAAGTGTCAAAGCTTCATCATAATGCATCTTACTTTCTCTTTGCTCTGATTTTTTAAAAGACATTGTACAGTGTAAAAGAGATAAGAGTCCTTTCACTGAACTTGACTCCTCCCTTGACCTCACCAGCCTCCCCAAACAAGAAACACTAAAAGTTGGAGAAATAAAGGAAGCCACAGCCAATGTGAGATGCAGCTCTCCCAGGACAGAAACAAGAGACAGAGGTAGGGATAATTTCTCTAGGTCCAGTGAGAGGTAAAGAGGGAGGAGGGAAAAGTCTGCCAAACAGAATTTAAAAGCCCAGGACACAAGGGTAGAAGGTAAAAGGAGGTGTGACAAAGGGCAGCACCATTCATGCCAAGGGGGAAAAACCATTCCTTGGCAGGCAGAAGAAAAGTTTAAAAAGCTTGCTTTCTGCTCTGAAATTTAAAAAGCCAACTTCTAATTGCATTAAAATATGAATTTGAAAATAATATTACAAGTTATTAAGCTATAATTCTAGAAAAAATTCTAACCCCAATAAATGCAATTTCCATTTTTTAAAAGAAGATCTCAAATCACAGCTCATTTTAAATGCTTTATGAAGCCATTTCCATGAAAATAGAGATGATCTGAATGAAACAAGATTAAATGTTGGGGGGGGAGTGTATGCAAAGTTAAGAAAATCATTCAAAGAATTACTCGTCCCCACCCCCGGACATTATATACACGGTAATATGGTATGTCTGTATGTGTGTATATATATTCTGCAGGCTGACGTATTCAGATAATTAACATTATGACCTTGTCTACTGTTTTGACTTAATTCAGACAGCATCTTTAATTCCTCAGACAAGCAAATGTGGGATGAATTGCTAGAGCTATAATCCTGCTAAGGTTGACAATGTCTAAAAACACACGTAATCATTCATCCCTAAATATTAATCTTAAACAATAAATTGTACAAATCGGAGGCAAACATATATCCCATTAGCAAGGCAACTCCTTACTGTTCTTCATCTTTAATCTGAGTTACAATCAACTTCATCCATGCTCTCCAGGGCTGACATAGCACAAATCAACAGGAAATAAAATCCATGCCACCACATTTGTTATAACAAATGGGGAGAAACACTTAAAATTGCCCACTTGCAATCAGGAACCTTTAACAGTTACCTAAATAAATTTGTCAGGTCAAGCATCATGGCCAACTTTACCATCTAATAATCTACACTACTGCACATATTACTACCCATTATTAACATGTCTTCCACGATCTAGAGCAGCAACTCTCAACCAAGAGCGATTTTGCTCTGCCCACCCCCCCAAGGGACATGTGGCAATTTCTGGAAACATGTTTCAAGTTCCTGATTGGGAAACGTGCTGGTTTTCACACTCAGGAAAAACAAAAGGACGATGAGAGAATCACGGCACCCTTCTTTCTCGTCATACTCTCCACCCCCACTTCTTTTCTCTCTCTCCATACAATCCATCCCTTCTTCCTACTTAAAATTTAATATCCAAACTTAATCTTCCTGGGCATCTTCCCTGGTAAGGCCCAAATGTGTGGTCTGGTTTGACAGTAATCTTTAATTCCATTTATTGCAAATTCCCTTCTTACGGAGTTTATTCCTTTCATCTACCCATTTGTTGGGGACAATTCTATTATTCCCAAATTCAATATGAAATAAAACCATTCCACAATCCCATACATCATCACCCTCTTAAAGAAGTATGATACAAAACACATGTCCATAAATTTAAATGTAGTCATTTCTTGTAAATATTTTCATTCATGGTGACTTAAATACATATTTTTGTCACACTCAACTAAATGGCATTTTGTCCCCCAAGGAATTCTCTTCTTAACAAATGTTCCATTTCCACTAAGTAAGGAAGAAAATAGAAAATATTTCTGATGTACCTGGGCATGGCTTTTCCTTTGAATCGAGCATATTGATCTCTGCACTTCATAGTGGTTGTGTGTGAATCATGTGAAACTCAGCCTCTCCAACTGAAATTTCCCTGTACCCATACTCTATAGAGTACCAGCATGGCCCTTTCAAAGCTTTGAGGAAATAATGTTGGCAGAAGACAGGGATCCAGCTCCCGAGAACCTATCTCCTACCTAACCTATCAACACTCTTATGCCCACACACCCTTTCCCTCTCCTCTGAGTGCACAGTGAAGGTCAAGTGTCCAAGACTAGGATATTAAAGTTTCTGATAAGTCCCGCAATAAAGAAACCAACACTGCAGTGTTTCCCCCAGGAATTCCCCATCTTCCTTGGCCACAGGACCTTCCTGCCGTAAAAAGTCTTTTAACAGCACACTGATTTCATGTTCCGGGCACAGACTTTGGAACAATGCTGAGCAACCACCTTGACTTATTAGCCCCTTGACAAGGACTCCTTACCCTGAGACTCAGAACTGAGGTAAACACAGAGATACTCCAACAATTCTGTTCTAATGATAATCTTCTTTTTGCTCACCGAAATTCTACTCCCAGAGGCTTATGCCAAGAAGTCAGTAAAATTGTTTAAATCTTTAAGTAACAGTTAAAATGGCCATAAAAGTCTCCCAATGTCTAAAATTAATTCCTGTAGTAAACGTCCCTACCAAAAAAAGGCATACATCACACCTGTGAGTTACAGAGATATAAATTCACGATTCATTGTGATAAATGGTAGGACTAGTGTCTTTTTTGATGAATAACTCACTCTCTGAATCAAATTCCAAGACCATAAACATGGATTCTAATAACCATATTTATGACTAGTATTTTACAGACAAAAATCTGAAATCAATTAATATATGTCTAATTATTATATTTCCTGTCCTCCCAATGCATAAATCTGTTCTGTTCTGTAATGGGAGCTCAAAATCAAATATTCATCTGAACTTGTATTCTAAGCATTCAACAACCCACTGAAGTGTCTTTGAACCCTGAGAGTCTGTATTTTCCCCTTTTTATATTATAGCTGTACCTAATTTATTAAAGTAACTGAAACCACCTAAATGCCAAGCAATTAATATGAAAGAATACTTTAAATGCTCTTAATATCCTTTAAAATACATTCTGCAAAGGGCAGCGCTCAGTGAAGCAACCTTTAGACAAATTACTTAAATGAGAATCTATACATTTTGGTCTACCTAAGGAAAATTAGGAGAAATTATTTACTACAGTGAAATTATTATGTATTTGAATAAGCCCAGAGAAAACAGACTAAAAGAACACACTCTAGCTTTCTTAACACTAAAATATACTTATTAAAAAAATGGAGTGTGGGGTGGAAAAAAAACATGGCAATTATTCTAAGTCACATATTTTAAAAATGAGTAGCTGTTTTATATCCAGAATTTTTAGTTAGGAAATTACATTTTAATATAATAATGGTGTTAAATAATAAATTTGTGATAGGAACATACTTTCTTTTTTATAACACAGTTTGTATTTTCACCAGATTTAAAATCCCAAATCCATTCCTTTTCATATGCAGATGGAGACCCAGAAAATGGGGAATCAATCAGAAATGTCAGATTCAAAATCTAAGAGAAAAAAACTAAAAGAAAAAAATACTCCAAAAATAAAGTCTCTTGTCAAAATCAATGACTGAGGAAAGTCCTTTGGAATTAGTTGGGGATGTGAGAAAGAACCCAAGGTGGGAAAAAGAAGTTAAAATAATTCCAAAATTCCTTAGGGCAGACAGTGCTTCTCACATTACCTTCATCATCAGCAGGCTTCTGGACTTGAGCTTAAGATGTACAGACGAAAGAAAAAAAAAAAAAGATGTACAGACTAAGTGAACCGGAATAACACGTCCGAACGTAATCTGAATGGATGTATCAATACTTTAATAAGGTGTTATCATTCCAATTTAAAGAAAGAATACTTATGGGTGCATGGGTGGCTTAGTCCGTTAAGCATGGAACTCTTGATTTCAGCTCAGATCATGATCTCAGGGTCATGAAATCGGCCCTGCATTGGGCTCTGAGCTCAGCAAGGAGTCTGCTTGAGATTTTGTCTCCCTTTCTGCCTCCCTCCCCTCCGAGCGCACGGGCGATTGCTCACTCTCTCTAAAATAAATAAATAAATCTTTTTTAAAAATGTATATATAAAGAAAGAGTATTTCTGGACCAGCCTGCCATCAGAGTGATCCCACAATTTTTCAAACTCTCCACAGACCTACATAGCAGTATCAGGATAAATATATTAAATCTTTGTATACTTCTCTGGAAAACAGTGTGGAGGTTCCTCAAAAAGTTGAAAATAGAGTTACCCTTCGACCCAGCAACTGCACTACTGGGTATTTACCCTAAAGATACAAATGTAGTGATCCGAAGGGGCACGTGTACCCGAATGTTTATAGCAGCAAT
>JAPYYM010001798.1:0-13048 GCA_028534135.1 Potos flavus
CATTTTCTAGTTTGTTTTAATGCAGGAACCCAGTAATAGTCAAATTCCTTCTCCTTGAGCTACCACTCACTGAAACAGTTTAAAGCACAAAAACATTGATATTAATTCCTTCTGACAACTTAATAAAAACATTGAAATTTACTCACAACTTATTATCAGAGGTGGAAAAACATGGCCTAGAGAGACACTTTCAATAGCTCTTCCATTGTTCAACACACAATTTACAGACTATGTTGTATCAAGCAGCGTGTCAGGAAACAGGACCTGGGGTTTACTGTATGTGGAATTCTTCTCAGTGCGAGCCATTGGGCGAGTAATGAGACAAATTACTAACAGGACACACAGGTGCTATGAGAAAGAGAAGGAGAGGCATTATAGGAGCTCAGAGGAGAGAATATACCCAGTGGAAGGTCAGGGGCAACTTCCTGGGTAGGAATGGTAATATGAAGATTCGGAGAAACAGAGCATCCCAAGTTCATCTGAAATGGAAGTCTCAAGTGTGGGGTCGGTGAGAAATGAACTAGACTGGGAGGCAAGGTCCAAATCTTGAGGGCCTTTAGGTCAGGCAAAGAAGTTTGAATTTTTTCAGAAGACCAAGGGGACTCACCTTGAGATATGCAATCATGAGGGGAAGTTGGGGAGAATTATGAGTGTAGTATCAGGTTTATACTTTAGGGAGACCAGTGAGGACGCAGATTGGCAATGGGCTGCTCATGCAGTGCTGAAGTCAGCAAAACTGGTAAGTGGCTGTGATGGTAACTTTAGCAATGATAATCCAAATAATGGCAATCCAAACACGATGAGGACCTGAGTTAAGACATGGATGGGGGGAAAGGAAAAGAAGTGAAGAAATATTGAGGAGTCAGAGTCACTGGGGCTTGGCAACTGGAGAAGTGAGGTGTCACTGGGACAGAGGGATTCCGAGATGTTTCCAGGTCCCTAGCGTGCAGTTAATGGGACAATGGTACCCAAAGTTGTTCCTCATGACTGAATGTGACGGCCTTCTTGTATGTCATAATAGTACCTGGTGTCTTCAAAATCAGAAATAAAAATAATCGTTATGACTGACAGAAGACTCACAAATGGTAGATTGTACTCTGTGATCTTAAAAAATAAACATGTTTAAGATAAAATGCCCCACCGCTGAGCACAGCACTGGGCAGTGGACATCTTGGCTCCTAAACTTCACTATAGCAGGGCACGCGTGTCCTCCTGGGCATCTGTGACCTCCAGGGGGGCCGGGAGGTCTCTGTATAAAGAACAGCACCAAATTCCCTTCCAGGCAGACCCCCTACCCTGCAATCAATGCTCTAAAATCAGATCTGATCAGATAAGACATTCCCCTTCCAAGGCCTTCTTCACAAGCACTAGGAGAACCTGATCATTTAACAGAGCGGAGATCAGAACTTTGGATGAGGTCTTGACTGGGCTTCTGCATTTCTTTCTCTTATCTAGAAGCATTACACCCTGAGCCTAGAGTGGAAATATGATTGTACTAAGAACCGGATAACCACACACACCAGTTATAACTTCAGTGGCTCTCCCCTGCTCGCAACACAAAATCCAAACAACTTAGCGTGTACACAGTGATCTTCATGCTCAGAAGCGGCATCTAACCAATGGTTCCCTTTAGCTGAGAGCTGTTCTCTTTACCTACAGGGCCATCGTCATGATGTTTAAATGGCATGGCCTGAACTTCTGGTAACAATTTAATAGACCAAAGGTGGACTCAAGATGAACTCTCTGTCAGGAAGGTCTATGTTCTCAATAATCTCCCCTCACTCATTCACTGGCATTTAATGGTCTTTAGTAAATACAACTAACAGAGATGCCAATGATTTGTCCAACAGAAAAAAAAAAAAAATCACCCCGGAGCTTATGGTTTTATTGCTCTGTAGACATTAACGAATTTTGTCTATAACCTTGCAATTTCTTCCGGCATTCTTTTCTCATATGGACCATATAAACCAGCTTTTCAAATTGTTTTTTTCGTTTTACCATCCTGTTGGTTCCCTAATTAACGAGTTAGGTAAACCTTTGACAAATGCTCCTTCTACGTTGTTTAAATTACACTTTGGCAAAGATAGCTAATTTCCCAATTCCGCTTTTCTGTGTGAAATATAGTAGGCATAAGCATGAGAAGAGTTCACTTGTATTATGAAATGTTTCACAATCCAAATTGCTCTCCATTAAGGGACTTCTTAAAAACATTAATATTTCTTTGTGACGTGTTTCATCTTCTGGAGTCCCGAGAATTTCCCAATATTTCTGTCTGCAATTTCTGACTAGTGTATTTCCATCACCTTTGAGGGTCACCTAACTCAGCCCAGGACAAGATCCAGGTCTTTGAGAGACAGCTCAGCCTACCAGCCACCACCTTGTACTACCCGAAGTTTTAGAATAATTCCAAATTGTTCTCCCCTGGCCTTCTGACTTACCCCCACCTGCACTATTACCCAGATCTGCCTGATGAGGTACAAATACTAATGGGCCATCAGCATGAAATAATAAAATTACTGGGGACTTCAACTCTGAGCTCTGAGTTGAAACAGGATTCTGACCACTTCCAAGTCTCACGTTTTTGGGCAAACTACCTAATTAATCTTTCTTGACCTCTGTTCCCACAGCAGCAAACTGGGATACCACCATTTTTCCTACAGGATTACAGAAAGAATTACAATTAGCTTGGCCCATGAGTAATCCAGTGTCAGTTTCAAAATCTGACAGGCCCCAGGCCTACTTGGATATTGAACCTTGAGCACTGGAAATCACAAACATTTAAACTGAGTAAATTTGAAAAGCTAATTGGCTTTATTAAATGACTCATGAATCAGATAGCAAGCCATCTAACACATAGAAAAGAGCTCTGTTGGGCTGCAGGAAAGGAAATGTTTTTAAAGGCAGAAAGGGAGGGGGTTTGAGGGGGTGGGGAGGAAATTATTAGGAAAGAATGCTTTGTTTTTGGCAAGGTCACCCTCCTAAGAGAACAGAAGGGGTTTATCTGTAAAATTCCTGTTGACTGGTTAAAGGCTACATGGGGGAGAGGGGAGGAAGGGGAGCGGATATGAAACCGAAATTTGTTTAGGGATCAAGTCTTAGTTTGCTGACCATGCGGCCCTACCATAAGTGACTCTATTTTGCACCTGTGGTTTTCTCTACAGGCGAGTTTAAAGCTGTGATTTTTATTGTTCTTGAACTGCGGGAGGTGACGGCCAAAGGCCCTTCCAACTCTTAAGGATTCTTTCCCAAAGAAAATACTTTGTTAAATGCTTTGGCCGAGCTCAAAAATATCCACAGAGAGTTACCGACATGAAAAGACGGGTTTAAAAATCCTAAGCAGACCATTTCTGATCCCCAGGTGTTCTGCCAGCTCTGTAAACCTTTCATCTTTGGCGGCAGTAAATAAGGCGTGTGTGTGTGTGTGTGTGTGTGCGTGTGTGTTATCAACACACGCTCATCGTTTTTCCCCCTTAGCGCACAGCCCATTCCGGGTGGCTGGGGGGCCGAGGGGAGGTCGAGGTGGGTAGGGAAGCGACCGCCCCAGCGCTGGCAGTTCCAGTATTCCCATTACACATCTCCGCTCTTCGGAACGCACCCCGAGGAGCTCCGACCGCCTGCGCCTCCAAGCTCTTGTTTTTCCGGTTCCCTCCCGGGAGTGGACGCGAGTCCACACAGCCCATCTGAATCCCCGCGACGCCACCCGCTGCTCCTGGTTCTCCTCCTCCTTCCCCTCCCCCTCCCCGTCGCACCCCCTCCCCGCCCCAGCGTCACCCTGCGCGCTGGAACCGCCCCCGGCCCGCCCCCAATCCTGACCTATCCTGTCGCGCTCCACTCCCCGCCCGGTTGCCCCCGGGCCATCCAGGTTCTAGGTGCCACCCCCGAATTCCGTCCACGCCCCACCTCTCGGGGTAGGGGTGGCCATGGCGGGGGTAACCGGCCGACTGGCTCGGTGCTGGTGTCTGAGAGCAGTCAGGAGGTAAGTGCTGATCCAGGGATCCAAGGTCGCCCGTGGGATCCCGGCGTGCAGAGGCGGTCGCCGCCCCCTGGGAGCTGCCCTCTCTCTTATCTTGTCCCGGTAGCCGCAGGGCTATGCTTTTATGGTTTTCCAGGGAGGGAGTGATGGCAAGTGTCCTTAAAGGCGCGCCCTCCCCTTCGGCTGGGCCCGAGATGGCGCGGATGCACGCGCGGGGAGGCCCGAGCTGCCACTCTTCTCCCCACGCGTCAGCGCGCAGCCCTCACCTCGGGCCACACGCCCGGCAGGTGTGCGTGCCACACAGCCCTCGGCCTGACGCCGCCACCCTGGCTGCTGCTAGGTTGCCCACCTAATTCGCTAAAACGAGATAGACCATCTCAGCGCGCTTGGCTTTTCTGCTGAATGCTGTAGAAACGCAGGCCGTTCTCATCGGTGTGGGGTTAAACTGCTTCCTGGGGAACATTGCTGTCATGTTAAGCCACGGGATACACAAACTATGTAAAAATTGAGGTGGTGGGGTTATAAATGATTTTCCCGATTTTATATATTAAACGGTAGTGTTTTGTAATTTTTTAAAGCCCGCTTTACCTCTGCCTTCCGCTCAGGTCATGATCTCAGGGTCCTGCGATCAAGCCCGCCTCCGACTCTCTGGTCAGCAGGGAGCCTGCTTCCCCCTCTCTCTCTGTCTGCCTCTCTGCCCACTTGTGATCTCTATCTCTCTGTCAAATAAATAAATAAAATCTTAAAAAAAATAAAGCCCACTTTACTTTCAGATAAGTAAGTTTGTGCTTATTTGTGAGAACTTGCACATTTAGGCCTTCTAATAGACATTTTGTTTTCCTTTCGTTTTCTGTTTGGAGCTTAACATACATCACATAGGATGCAGAGTTTTTTCCTTTTTGGAGAGAAACTAATTCAGTTATTTAATGTAAAAATTATTGAAGACTTTCCGAATTACTAGTATTTCAGAGTTTGAACCTAGGGTTCTTTATACTCCTTGAAAGGCATATTATTGCAGAGGAAGTAATACATTGGGTGAGGGCATTATTAAAACTGTTTTAATCATCTTTGATCCCACTGACTTTAACTTTATATGCCAGGGCCTTCATGGGGAACATCAGTTTTTTGCTTGTGGCTTCAATACCGTGCATGGAAATTTCCTCTTCCTCTGCCTACTAAACACTGTACCTGGTTGTACTCGCTGTTTCTGCTCTACTCCTAGCTGGCTGGTTAAACTTCCCGGGGTGAGTATTTCGTTATGTCTGTTCAGCGCAGCTTCACAGACTAGCATCCACAGCAGTTAGATTTCGCCTAGATAGGTTCCCCACCTACTAAGAAGTGGCTCTTTGGAATGCCAACAACAGCTCATCCGTCTTTTTGAATCTTTCTTTTATCTTAATCCTTTCTCCCCTCCTTCTGATGTGGGAAACAAGGGCAGAAGAAAAATTAAATTTCCTTACTACTTACAACCCATTGACAAGTCCTTGAAACAGGCAGAGTGACCTTCCTCTGGGAATTCGGCTGCCTTAGTGTTAATACTTTGCTCAGGGCAAAAGGCAATCTTAGCCTGACCCCCAGGATCCTGTAAGTCTATTTTAACATATAAAAATTCCTTTGGAAATGTCCTTTATCCCTACTCCCCAAGATACATGTTGACAATCATCCCCCAGGCTTATGACTCACAGATATACATCTGAAGGGTCTCATGACTAAGGTTTCACTAGACAGTAATAAATGACCTTTTCCTAACAATAGCTGACCCCTTCAAGGTCCTGGAAACCTTGCTTCCAAAATTCCTTAAAGACTTGGGCTATCCCTAACTCCCTCCCAATTTGAAAGTATATGATGGGCCACTCCTCATGACCCCAGTGCAGCTCTTTCTGCCCACTGGTCCTATCCTCGTGCTTTAATAAAATCACCTTTTTGCACCAAAGACGTCTCAAGAATTCTTTCTTGGCCGTCAGCTCTGAACCCCAACTTCTTTCCTACATCACTTCCACCTATATGTTGGGACATACGTTTTGCTGAACAGAAAGAATTGACCTGTTAATACTTTATACTTTGTTAATCAGTGAGGGCAGACAGGATTTCTGGCCCTTGGGACACAAAGGACCAAATTCTGTGCACTTGACCTCTTCAGGCTCAGTCTCCTGCTCGCTTCCATCTTGCAGTGCCTTTCATTTACTTTCTTGCCTGTGGCAAAATTTATGTGGCCATTCACGTTCTGGCTGCTTTTATCAGTAATTAATTTGAATTGCTATAAATGCTGTGCTGGATTGTAGATTCCTTTTCCTTTATTTTAAGATTGCTACAGTTAGCCTCTATATTTCTTTTTTTAGGGATCATCCTGAAAACCACTGTTGAGAAGGGAGAAATTTATTCTGCCCTTCAAGGTCCTTCTAGCTAGATTAAGAATCAGATTGACAGAGACAGATTAACAGGAGAAAATCAGATTTAGTTTCATACATACCCAGAATCCACATAGACATGGAATTCCAAAGATGGGCTGCATGAGGCTTACATGACTTATATTTTGAAGCTTATATTCTGAGCTTAGGAGAAGGGTTAGGAGTCTGAGGATACAAAGAAGAGGAAGACCATAGCAGGAAGGTGAGAGGAGATCTTGGGAAAGATTGTCCCATTACACAGATAAGTGTCTTAGATAAAGAGGAATCTCTGTTCATGGCTCTTCTGGTACAGACTCTTCTTTCCAATGTAAACTTAGGCAGTAAGTAGGTGGGGAGTCAGCTTTTCCTGCTTCTGCGGGGATTTGCTTGCTTTTAACTCAAAATATTGCTCATGCCCAAGTCACCCATCTTGGGGTGGCCTGCCTGTGGCCCTTACACCACTAACCGTTTGCAGCCATCTTGTATGGGGGCAGGTATAGGGAACATATTTCAGGAAAAACAGAGCGTTTTGGTATGTAAGGATTGGCAGCAATTAGAAATCAGTCTGCCTGTTTGCAGGTCCCTGCAGGTCCCAGCACTTCAGCTGCACGTGAGCAAAACAGCAATGGGAGCCAGTCAGAAGGATTTTGAGAGTGCAATGAATCAGGTGAAACTGTTGAAGAAGGACCCAGGAAATGAAGTGAAGCTCAAACTCTATGCACTCTATAAGCAGGTAAATGCCTGAGGTCTGACATAATTTCGGGACATTATGAGCAGATGGCTCCTCAGATAGATCTGCCGTGTGTTTTACTGAAATGCAGCTTTCACATTTTGAGGGTTTATATTGCTTCCTTTCCTCTGAAGAGTGTCTACGTGGGAGTTTTTGTATATTAGTCTTTGCAGTACTGTTAAAGCAAAAAGGAACCCATCAGGATCACTCTGGAGTCAGACTTGAAAGAGGTAACCACCAAAGGTGTAGACCTTATTTGGCTTCTGATTAGAAAAAATCAACTGAAAAATTGTTTTGAGACCACTGGGGAAATTTGAATGTGGACTGAGTATAAGGTGATACCTAGGAGTTATTAATAATGGCGCCATGGTTATATAAGAAAATGTTGATGTTCTTTAGGAATGCACGCTAACTAGGTAGGAGTTAAATAGAATGGCATTTTGGGAGTCACTAAAATGAGCAAAAAAAAAAAAAAAAAAGGAAGGAAGGAAGAAAAGAATGGACAAAGCAAGTATGGCCAAAAATTGATGGTTATCGAGTTAGGTCGAGTATTGGGAATTCGTTAAAATATTCTACTCTTCTATATGTTTGAAAATTTGTATAACAAAAATTTCAAATTAAAATGTTTAAGTTGTGATGTCTAAAGACAACCTTGGGAAGTCAGCTGGTTGGGGGCTCCTGCGTGTGATCTATATTCCTCTTCCCACGATTGGTATGAGCCACCCTTAGTGTCCTATGGGTGTGTATAGTGAAGAATTTGACTTTGCTCAGAAAGAGGCCAGGATTTTGCCCTTGACTTCTGGGAGGTAATCCGTAAGCCCTCGAAAGATGACGCCTGCTAAGGAGTGTCTCTGTCGGCCTGAGAGTCTAACAGTGTGATTGAGAGTGAGGGCTCCTGGTTATGTATTCAGTCATGCCTACGCCATGGAGCCCCAAATGAAAACTCTGAACACCAGGGCTTGAGTGAGCTTCCCCGGTGGGCGGTACTCCCTGTGCATTATCACACATCTATTCTGGGAGAAGTACTGTTGCCTGACTCCAGGCTGGGTGTGGGGAGGGGGGCTTGCACACCATGTTGCCTCTCCCTTCTCAGATATCTCCCTCTTGCAGGGTGACCCTTGCCTCTTTGTCTGTGGAAAATCTATGCCTCCACTGCCTTTGTTTCTCAAAGCCTCTTTCTTCTTTCCTCTTTTAGCTAATTAGGGAATTTAAAGTTTTTACAGGTGGCTATGTACACGGCATGGGATATTCATCTCAAAACACTCATTCCGCCTACTCTCAAGTACAATTTAGTTGTTTTTATGGTTCCTTTTTGCATGGCCTTCATTTAAGTTTCCAGAGGGCCAGTGGCTCTGACATTTTCCCATCCCTGCTATCCCAGGTATGACTCTGTTCAGTTGGCAGAAATCCACCACTGGATTAGTGGAATTTTTTTGTAACTTTGAGTGGGCTTTCAGAGTATACGGTAGGTTTCCAAATGTTTGTTGGCTGGTTACTTTTGAAGATAGTTTGCTTGGATATTTGATTGTGTGTGAAAAATAGGATCATCGATACAAAACTAACAAACTATTAGGAGTTTTTAAAAATACTTTGCCAAAACCCTTGTCTTGCTTTGTTTTCTTTTTTTTTTTAAGATTTTATTTATTTATTTGACAGAGAGAGAGAGCACAAGTAAGCAGAGGCAGGCAGAGAGAGGGGGGGAAGGAGGCTCCCCGCTGAGCAGGAAGCCAGACGCCGGAAGCGGGGCTCGATCCCAGGACCCCGAGATCACGACCCGAGCTGGAGGCAGAGGCTTTAACCCACTGAGCCACCCAGGCACCCCTTGCTTTATTTTCATATTCAGGCATTTATAACTTATTCTAGGGACCGATAGCTGATGGCACATTTTGTCTCTCCGGTCTTTTTTCTGTTGTATATTTTTAGCAGCAGCATCAAAGACAGCGCAAGAGGAAAGTTAAGATGAATTTTCATACCTTCTAAAAGTGTTTGGGAGGGGAAGGCGCATTCACACTAGTTGTATATTTTAAATCTTAAATATTTGACACTCTAATTTGCATGGACATTTGACTGATAATTGCCCCTCTCCTTTTCACAGGCCACCGAAGGACCTTGTAATACACCTGAACCAGGTGTGTTTGACCTGATCAATAAGGCCAAATGGGAGGCATGGAATGCTCTTGGCAGTCTGCCCAAGGTAAATTTACTTGCTACTTTGCTTTTATTTTACTTGCTATCTTCCTGAAGGAAGTTGGGTGATTCTCATTATTAAACCATTGCAGATAGAACCTGCGAGATCTGGTTGAATTCTGTTAAATCAGACCTCTCTTCTTTCTTCATTGCAAGGTGCTGTTTCTTAGCGTCGTAAGTTTCTCAAAGTGATTATTTATTGACCATGAGCTGAAGTTATTTGTCATCTTCTCCTCAGGAAACTGCTAGGCAGAACTATGTGGATTTGGTGTCTGGTTTGAGTTCTTCATCTGACTCCTCTAGCCAAGGGAAGCCTGAAGCAGACAGGAAACACGCTGGATACGAAACAGTGGTGATGATCTCTGAAGATGGCATCACAAAGATCATGTTGAACAGGCCTGCCAAAAAGAATGCACTGACCACACAGGTAACGTGACTTGCCCTGGGAGTTTGTCCTGCTTTTCTTTCCTCCCTCTGTCTGTTTCACTCAACAACTAGAATGTTTTAGCATCATTGCTATTTTTGTGATCTCTTATTTGATTTGTGCAGGAAGATTAGTAATGGTGGCTACTTCTTCATACAACTGAGTTGGGCATTTGTTATTTAGAATTTGTTGGCTTTGGGTAGGTTCTATGTGTCCAAAAAGCACTGCCACATTCCTAATGATGGAAATAAATAAATTAATAAATTAAATTAATATCAATTAATATTATAAATTATATTATAAAATAATAATTAACAAATTAAATTAATTAATTAAATTAATAGAAATGAAACATACATTGATATAAGAGAGCAGGTGTAGATGTTCTCTAAGGTTGACATAGACTGTCCCCAGACTTTGCTCCTGTCATTTAAACTTGAGAGTGAGTATTGTTCAAGTTGCATGAGCCTTGATTTATACAAGTAGAGGGAGAAAGGAAAGAAGACCTTCATCTTAAATATAGCATAACCCAGCTCTCCTTCAAATGAGCTGCTCACAAGAGCTCCTTCGATCTTTGGTTCTTTCATCAAACTAGAATGATAATAAAAATAACCACTTCCACCCCTTCCCCTTGAAAAAAATTGTAGGGAATTAATTGGATGCTTGGTGCTGAATTGCAAGTAAAATTTGTGTGGCTATAATCCTTTTCATTGGGTTTATCATCTGTATTGTAGCAGAAAGAGCCTGCTCACTTAAAATAGTGTTAAATAAGAATTCCATGAACTTGGATATGCGCCATTGACTTAGTAAAACATTTGATCCTTAAAACTTCATTGCCCTTGCCTCATTTTTGTGTAATCATGGTGACAATGATGATGATGGTGATGATGGTGGTGATAATAGTGTTGATGGTGATAGTGATGATGGTGTTGATGGTGATGATGGTGGTGATGATGATGGTGAATGATGGTGATGAAAGTGGTGATGGTGGTGATGGCAGTGGTGATGATGGTGGTGATGGTGGTGATGATGATCATGATGATGATGGTGATGATGATGATGGTGGTGATGATGGTGGTGATGGTGGTGATGGTGGTGGTGATGGTGGTGATGATGATCATGATGATGATGGTGGTGATGATGGTGATGATGATGATGGTGGTGATGATGGTGATGACGATGATGGTGGTGATGATGGTGGTGATGGTGGTGATGATGATCATGGTGATGATGGTGATGATGATGATGGTGGTGATGGTGGTGATGATGGTGATGATGGTGGTGATGATGATGGTGATGATGGTGGTGATAATAGTAGCAGCTGCTCTTTACAGAGTGCCTAGTGTGTGTCAGCACTTTCCACACAGAGATTTCTTTAATTCCCACAAGGAGCCTACTTTTAATACTATTTAATAATAAAATAATTATGTTAAGTAGGAACTTGCTCAAATTCACATAACTAATAAGCTGGAAAACCTAAATTAAAACCCTATTTATCCATCTCATAATCCCAGCTCTGGCCAGTTACCCAGTCATGCTGCGTCATCATAACCATAATAATAATAATGGAGTTATTTCCTCATTTCCTCCCTCAGTGAATACGATTTCACCTTCACTCGTCTATTATATCAAGTCCATATTTTTTTTTACAGTGTCTGTGTATCCATAAATACCAACCCTCTTCATCATTGTCTCCCACACTGGTGTCTTATCTGAGGTAGAAACAGCACTGGTGCTTTAAAAGCTATAACAATGGCACCTCCGAGATTTTCAGAGATGTTGCTGATTTAAAAGATTGGACCCGTTGTCTTTGGCTACCATTACAGTGTCTTGAAATCCCAGCCTTTAACACTTTCCAGACTGCCTGGGACACACGTGCTCTTTTTTGAGGTCCCAACTGGCAAACCACTTCATGGAAATCTTCCCCTGGCCGCCTCCTATCCCACGCATGCTAGACATGAGTGCTTCCTCCAAGCTGTCTGGCGTGATGTACTTTCCACCCAGTTTAGAGCACCCCCCCCCTCTATTAATTCCAAAAGCTCAAGGGCTAGGTCTTATTTGTTCACTTTTGGGGAAAGGTGGATATATCCCCCAGTGTCCACAAGAGCACATGGTACGTAATACACACCAAATAACTGTAAAAGGAATGAAAATCTTTCGACTGTATTGGGCTGCCTTTTTGGTTATGTAAGTACAACCAACATCACAGTTGGCACTTTGCGGAGGACAGACTTACGGACTGAGTTTTAGCGAATCCCACGTGATGGTTGTCATTTTCAGAGTTCCTTTCTTTTTCTCGTCTCCCCCTTTCACATAGATGTATCGGGAAATCATGCTTGCACTTGAAGCAGCAAGCAAGGATGACTCTACCATAACTGTTTTCACAGGTAAGATGTTTTCTTGGATTTCTTAATAATTCAATTTATTTGGGGGGATTTCCTACCAGATAAGAAATTGAGTAAATAGTTCTGAGGTCTTTTCCAGTGCTGAGATATTCTATTCTTTTTAAAGTTTTTTTTAGTTTTTAATTTCTTCTAAGCTTTCTTGCAACAAACCAAGTGAAGTTAGGCCCTATAATTACTCTTATTTTATAGGTGAGAACACTGAAAAGTTAAGTTTTTTTTTTTAAAGGTTTTTTTATTAGAAATAGCAAGATTTTATTCTTTATTTAAGGCTGACTAGTATTCCATTTTATAGACATATATATCACATTTTCTTAATCCACTCATTTATTGGTAGCTACTTAAGTTGTTTCCATATCTTGGCTATTGTAAATAATGCATGGAAGTGCATATATCTTTTCAAATTAGAGTTTTGTTTCTTCAGATAAATATCTAGTACTAGAATCACTGGATCGTATAATTTTTATTTTTTTAGGAAACTCCATATTGTTTTCCACAGTGGTTGCACCAATTTACATCCCCACCAACAGTGCACTAAGGTTCCCACTCCCCCATATCCTTCCCAATGCTTCTCTCTCTCTCTTTTTTTTTTTTTTTGGATAATAACCATTCTAATAAGTATGAGGTATTATCTTATTGTGGTTTTGATTTGCATTCCTCTGATGATTAGGGATGTTGAGCATCTTTTTCTTGCCTGTTGGCCGACTGTACATCCTCTTTGGAAAAATATCTATTCAGGTCCTTTTTCCATTTCTTGATTGTTTGGTTTTTTGCTATTGAGTTGTATGTATCCTTTATATATTTTGGATATTAACCTTTTATTGGATACATAATTTACAAATATTTTCTCCCATTCAGTAGGTTGCCTTTTCATTTTGTTGATGGTGTCCTTTGCTTAGCAAAAGCTTTTTAGTTTGATGTAGTCTCATTTGTTTATTTTTGCTT
>JAPYYM010001799.1:0-13047 GCA_028534135.1 Potos flavus
GCGGTTACTCCCCAACAAATAGATTTTAAACACATGAAAAGTCATGGTACAAACGAAAACATTAAAAAGATCGACTTATACACATTGCATCCTCAAAACCTCCCCTAAGTTGAAAATATCCTAAGAAAATGCACTTAATACCGAACATCACAGCTTAACCTAGCCTACCTTAAACGTGCTCAGAACACTTATAATAGTCTACTGTTGGGCAAAATCCTCTAACACTGTGCCTACAGGAAAGTGCTGACTATCTCATATAATTTGTTGAATATAGTACTGAAAGCAAAAAAACGAA
Source organism: Potos flavus (assembly GCA_028534135.1). NCBI lineage: Eukaryota > Metazoa > Chordata > Mammalia > Carnivora > Procyonidae > Potos > Potos flavus. The sequence continues at coordinate 296 of JAPYYM010001799.1, forward strand.
ATGGTGGTCTGGGTAGAGAATGGTTGTTGACCTTCGTGATCATATGGCAGATTGGGAGCTGCGGCTGCTGCCACAACCCAGCATCACAAGAGAGTATTGTAGGGCATATCACTAGCTCCGGAAAAGATCCAAATTCGAAATTTGAAGTATGGTTTCCACTGATCACGTACTGCTTTTGTACCACCATAAAGTCAAAAAATTCCAAGCCAAACCACAGTAAGTTGGGGACCATCTGTACCTATATGACTGGCAAAGATCAAATAGTATTGATCCTCCATAATGGCAAGAGTGAGCACAAATCTGCAGTCTTGCACACTGCAGCGGGAGTTTATTATTACAATCTTTTTTTTTTTTAAGATTTTATTTATTTATTTGACAGAGAGAGAGAGATCACAAGTAGGCAGAGAGGCAGGCAGAGAGAGAGGGAAGCAGGCTCCCCGCTGAGCAGAGAGCCCGATGCGGGGCCGATCCCAGGACCCTGAGATCATGACCTGAGCCGAAGGCAGAGGCTTTAACCCACGGAGCCACCCAGGCACCCCGTTATTATTACAATCTTGCATGGAGGGCAACGGCTATCAAAAAATTTTATTTTTCCCAAGAAATTTAATGCACAGCTCTTTGATCCAGCAATTCCATGTCCAAGAACTTACTTGCACAGATACACTTGCATATGTATACAGGAGCTATCTGTAAAGACATCTGTTGTCAAATTTATCTTCTCTAAGTTTTTGCTGTCACAATCTAAATGTCCATCAATAGGAAAAGGGTTACACAAATATATACATGTACATGTATAGTACATGTATAGTACATGTACACAGATTGAGGTGGCAACTCCATTAGTATGGACAGTACTCAAGATGACAGTAGGGGAAAATGCAACATCTCAAACTATGTGGATGAAAGATCTGTATGTCACATCAATTTGGACTGCCTCTGAAAGGCGACCCAGAAACTAGGGACCCTGACTGCATCTGGGGAGAGGAGCTGGACACAATAAAAATTCTGTACGACGTGTACTTATTACCTATTCGAAAACTAATTTTAGAAATACACATAAAGGGGTGCCTGGGTGGCTCAGTCAGTTAAGCATCTGTCTTCAGCTCAGGTTATGATCCTGGGGTCCCAGGATTAAGGCCCACGTCAGGCTCCCTGCTGAGCAGGGAGCCTGCTTCTCCCTCCCCCTCTGCCTGCTGCTCCCCCTGCTGTGCTCTCTCTCAAATATGTAAAATCTTTAAAAAAATAAAACAAAAACAAAAATACACATAAAGAATGTTCCCTGGCATCACTTCGAAACTGTGTTATAACAATTTTATTGCAGAGAGAAACTTAATCTGTAGCAAATCCACTGTGGCCCCCTGCCATCAGGATTTAGTTACTGAAACACCAGAAGGGCACCCTTCTAAGGTGGCTCCTGCCTGGAGGCCGATCCTCTGACGGGGCCAAAAGTGTCACTTAGCAAAAACTGTACTTGTCTCCCCACTCATGCAGTCTGCCATGTCATCACTGGGGAGACACTACAAGGAGGAAGGCATTTCCTGCCTTCAGGAAAAACAAACATCTAGAAGCTGAGAAACACAAGCACAGAAACAATTATTAGGATAGTCATACCACTTATAATTACATGGCACTTTATAAGCTGAAAGCCTTTTCTCATAAACCTCCTTTTGTGGAAAACTTCAAGCACACACTAAAGTAGAAAGAACGGTTTAATGAACCCCATGTGTTGGTCTCAGTTAAAAAGTTATACACAGAAAATAAATCTGTTTCCATGCCACGGTCACAGCTACATAAAACTTCCGGTACTGACATAACGTTCTTTGTGTTAATTGGGGAAAACCAACTTCGGAGCACTTTCACCTTTACAGCTCACTTGAAGCAAAGAGGCCAATTTACCATTTTACAGATGAGGGCTCAGAAATCGTAAGAGAGCTGCTGAATGTGACATATCCAGTTCTAGGGCCTGAAGACCCAACACCCATACAGCATCTCTGTCCTACCTCCAACTCATGGGGGACCCAAGCTTCAGAACCACACAGACTCGGTTCAAATCTGTTATCCGCTGTCTGGGTCTGGAGAAACTACCCTCTCTGAGAGTATTTCTTCAGCTATAAAATGAGAATGAGAATTTTTCTATTTTGGACTATTGCTTATTTACTAAAAAAGTGGAATAACAAAGAGCTGCAGAAATGAAGTAATACTTTTGTCTGAGGTAGAGAGAATGCTTTCCCTAGGAAGTACACTTGAGCTACATCTTGAAGGACAGGAAAAGTTTACCAAGCAAACAAAGGGAGGCTTTCTAGGCTGTGAAATCATCATAAAAACATATTTGGGATGGTGACTGGTCCAATTTGGTTAATGACTAAAATACAGTTGTCCCCCTTATCACAAGGGATACATCCCAAGACCTCTTGTGAATGCCTGAAACCGCAGATAGCAAAAAATGCTATACATGCTATGTTTTTTTCCTATACATACCTATGATAAAAGTTTAATTTATAAATAAGGTACAGTAATAAATTAATAATAAAGTAGGACAATTATAACATACTGCAAAAAAAAGTCATATGAATGTGGTCTCTCTCTTAAAATATTTTGTACTGTACTCACCCTTCTTGTGATGATGTGAGATGATAAAATGCCCATGTGATCAGACGAAGTGAGGTGAATGACGTAGACATTATGACCTAACGTTAGGCTACTACTAACTTTCTGACTATAAGTCAGAAGAAAGATCATCTACTTCCAGACCCAGGTTGACCTTGGGTAACTGAAACCATGGATAAGGAGGGGTGGCTATTGTATATGTAAAGGTATCTTGTTTATCTCCTTATCCCCAGTGCCTTACATAGAACCTGAAGTGTTTCATAAATATTTGTTGAATAAATGAATGAATAAATGAGAGGTGGAAGATGAACTGTGAAATTAGAGAGGTTCTTGAACACCAAAATTTTCAAAGGAAGGGGCTACTGACACACAGTGATTATCAGAGGGATACATTGAACTGAAAACACTTGCAGTATCAACTTGAAATTTTTCACCTAGGAAACTAAAACAGTTCACTGATTTAAAAGAAATCATGAAAAAAAACAAAACTGTCTAGGATGATAGCTAAACCATTTGCTATACCAATTACAGCAGCAAGACTGCTCTGGGAACTACTTTAATAAAACTCAGGATGAAGACTCATTGATTTTCTGGTACACTTTTTGGGATGAAAAGGAGGTAGGGAAGCTGCGTAAAAATGCACTAGCTTGGGGTCACCGTGTGCATGACCGGAAGGGATACCAGGCACAGGCACCTCATTTGGCCCTGCCCTTACCTCCTCATGCACTGCCACCTCCCCAGGCCAATCCTACAGAGCCTCAGAGACACAGGAGAGCAAATCACAGCTTATTTACCAACTAAATAGCTGAGTTTCTTCATAGGACACACAGACACTCAAAGACTTGGGAGAGGAGAGAAAGTTCTTAGGATTTTTCTTCCCTAGGTCTTAACACTGCTACCAGTCATGCTTGTGTAAAATGGTCATTTTGTGCAATACCTCTCCCTCCCCCAAAGAATCTATACCTCTCACCATTAGATGGGAAAACTTGAAGGCAGTTTATTTTTGTCTTACTTAGCCCAATGTCTGTGTACAGAGTACAGGATCATAAACCTACTTGTCAAATAATAAATACCAAATACAGTACTCTTTAGCAAGCCAAATTGTCCGTAATATAAAACTCTTCTGTGCCAGAAATAAAACTGCATATATTTCTGTTTCCTTTCAGATGTCTGTGTTCCTCTTACCACTTGCTCAAAAACAAGACAGTAAGAAATCATGTATTGGTCAATAGATTCAAAATTCTAGAGGGTACATGTGAGTCTAGTGTACCATTTCTCTCCTCCCAAAGACAATTATATAGATAGATTTCAGCATTCTTTGAAGGGGGTGGGAGCTACTGAAATATTTAAAGTGGTGGATTAGATTTCTGCTCTAGAAAACTAATTCAGGCAGCAAGAAATACATTTTAGAGTCCCAGCAAAAAAATCCCATTAAATTTCAGATTTTCTTTCTTTCTCATGAATTCCATACCCTCTCTGCCTTCTGCTCCCCCCTCCCCAACCCGGAAAATTCATAGTCAAATCTTCAAGATTCAGCACAAGCTCAACACAAGGCTTCTCAGCACCACCCACCCCTTTGTGCCTGCAATGCATCAGTTCCTCTTACATACAGCTCTTGTAGGTGTATAAAACACCTACTAGAATTTCTTTATAGGTCTCTCTCCCTCACTAGACAAGTACTACCTGTTCTTATTTATTAGTTTTTGTAGCAAGTATCATGCAGTGGTCACCCATGGAAGAGTTTCTGTATGCATGAATCTATCTGAAAAAATTGGCTTATCTTCAAGTATTATAGTTGAAATGCCCCGATATGGAGAATATTAATAGAAACAGTACATCCAATATGAATGCAAATGTCTCCGAAATTTGAAGCTATTATGCAAAACAGAAATGTTTTTATGGTTGGCTAGGGAGTGTCGGGAGGACACAAAAACAAATATAATTCTTTTCTTGGAAATTTAAATTATGTTTTGGATAATCTGACTTGCTCAAAAATATTTTGTATTTGTTGAATATACAACTCTTTGCAGGGTTCCTAAATGTATTACTTTATCTCAGGGCTTCAGCCTTTTTGCAATGCTATTCCCACCACCAAGAATGTCCTCTAGCCCAACCACGCTTCCACACACCACAGACACTCAGACACACCTTCTCCATCAACATATCCTTCAAAACTCAATCTTTCTGGGAACCATCTTAGTTAATCCCACCTTCTAAGTGTGCCTGTGAGGTCCCATTTCTGTTTTCCTACAGCACCAAAATACATAATTAAAATTCACACTTTTAGATCATTTGAGTATAGTACATCATCATCATGTTGCTATATAACATCATCAAAAATTTATTCATAAAAAACTATTTATCATGCTCTGCGAATGCAAAATGCACATCTTCTATAACACTAGAGACTTCTACATTTTTGTTGTCTCCCTCCACCCCAACTCTGGCCCCTTTTTCAAACGTAGCTTTAAGCCTTGCCAGTAGCTGGCACCTGGTAAACAGCTGTTAACAGCATGAATGAAGTTAACTGTATACAGAGTGAATGAATGAATCTATGCTTAAAAGGCCATGCCAAGATTTCAGCTAAAGGGTCATCCTATTTATTAACCAACAATAATTATACTAAGTAAGGCCAAGGCTCTATAAAAACTTTTGTCTTTTTTTTTTTTTTTAAGTTTTCTTTTTTAAAAAGATTTTATTTATTTGTCAGAGAGAGAGAGAGAGTACACAGCGAGGGGGGGCGAGTAGCAGGGCAGAGGGAGAAGCAGCTCCCTGCTCAGGAGTGACTCGATCCCAGAACCCTGAGATCATGACCTGAGCCGAAGGCAGATGTTTAACCGACTGAGCCACCCAGGCATCCCTAAAAACTTTTGTTAATGATTTGACTTTTACCAATTTTTACTCGTCTTGGACAAACTAATTTCTAGTCACCCCTGCAGTATCTGCTTTAGATGTCCTTCCTTTATGCTTCCTAAGCAACCATGTGTATAATTCCATCAAGGTTCAAACCATATTGTCCGGAAAGTTTTTTATCGCTCTCACCAGGTCACAAACTCCTCAAAGGCAGGAACGTATCATGCACTTCTATACCTGAGCAAGCACAATACTTAGCCCAAAGTGGCTACTCATTATTCTGTCCGCTAAAGAGAATTAACCAAGATTAATTAACAGGGAATTAATTAATTTAACAGTCCTTATAGTTGTTCTCATTGATTATCTTAAACTCATAATTTTATTTTTAGAACCACAATAAAACACTGATTTATACCCAAAGTATCTTGTACTGGATTTAGTAGAGTCAAACAACAGGCTTAAGAAAAACTGGGATTTGAACAGGATTAAGAAATTCTGAGATTTGGGAAAAGACTATCACGATTCAATTTTACAAGCAGCCATCTCTATTTTGTAGAACACCAGTGCTACACAGGAACATTGAAACCACTGAAATCTGTGTTTTTTTCTGCCTCCAGCCACATTCTGACAAAATCCAAGAAACCTAATTCCAGCTGCATTCAAGGTTCTATATAACATTTCAAATTCAAGTATGTCAAAGCCAGTTTGTCTTCTGACTTAATTCTATTCATTCCATTCTTAAAGCTATTCCATTCTCAAAAGGTCACGATACATTTGTACCTTTGTTCCTAGTTGGGCCAAGTTCTGTAGTCATTCCTTTCCATTCCTAGAGTCACTACTACAGTATTGGCCCTTATATAGGTGACCCTTGAACAACGCAGGTTTGAAATGTGTGGGTTAACTTATGCAAGGATTTTTTCCCCCAATACAGTACAGTACAGTAAATTTATTTTCTCTTTGATTTTAATATAACGTTTTCTTCTCTCTAGCTTACTTTATTATAAGAATCCAGGATGCAATACATAATAACATATAAAACGTGTTAATTTGGGGCGCCTGGGTGGCTCCATGGGTTAAAGCCTCTGCCTTCGGCTCAGGTCATGATCTCAGGGTCCTGGGATCGAGCCCTGCATCGGGCTCTCTGCTCACCGGGGAACCTGCTTCCTCCTCTCTCTCTGCCTACTTGTGATGTCTCTCAGTCAAATAAATAAATAAAATCTTAAAAAAAAAAACATGTTAATTGACTATTTATGTTATTCGTAAAATGCCCAGTAAACAGGAGGCTGTTACTGGTTAAGTTTTGGGGGAGTCAAAAGTTATACGTAGATTTTTTTTTTTTTTAACCCAAACACCAGTCAATTCATTTATTAATCGAGCACCTACTAGATGGCACTAAAAAAACAAAGCAGAGGATGCCTGTGCTTATGAAGCTCTCAGTCCAGTGGGACAGGGGAATTAAACCAATAATTTCACACACAAAAAAATTATTTCTCAACTCATATACTCCTCTGTTTTCACCACATTGCTCTCCTATAATGCTATTATACCTAAGATGACTAAATAGCTGGCTTCCCTGGAACATTACCAATTTGCTTCTGCTGCCCCAATATAATTTGTTTTATTAACATATAATGTATTATTTGCTTCAGGGGTACAGGTCTGTGAATCATCAGATTTACCCAATTCACAGCACTCACCATAGCACATATCCTCCCCAACGTCCATAACCCAGCCACCCTATCCTTCCCCCCTGTATGCAGATTTTCCACTGCATGGGGTGTTGATGCCTCTAAGCCTTGTGTTGTTCAAGGGTCAACTTTATTTCTACTTGGATCAGCCCAACAGACTAGAGTCTCTGCAGGTTTTCCTCTGTTTAATCCACTGGTCACAATGCTACCAAATTAACCTCCCCTTAAGTCAGTGGTTCAAAACATTGGATGATTGTATGATTCTGTCATCACTCCCCCCACCACACACATTTGGTATTATCTGGACACATTTTTGGTTTTCACAACTGGGGGAGTACTGTTGCAATCTAGTAGGTAGAGGCCAGGGATGTTAACATCCTATTAATGCACAGGACAGCCCCTCCCACAACAAAGAATGATCTATGTATAGAACCCCCTGTTACCATGGACCTGTTTCCTCATCCATAGAATGGGGTTAAAGCACCTATGTCAAAAGGCTGTCAGGAGGCTTAAGTGGCTTAAGTGAGCCACGGTATGGAGAGCACTGAGTACAGTGCCTACACACTGGGTACTTTCCCACATTAAAAAAAAATTGCTGAAGCTGTTACTTTTATCTCTTTTCTCAAACAGAATGATTCTCATGGTAAAAAGACTAGAATGGACATCGATAATAGAAGAGAAACTTACGAGGATTTAAAATAAACATCAACAAGGTGTTTTTTGGGGCCTGGCTAAATTATGTCAAATAATATAAGCAAGCAATGTGGCTGACCCATGGTTAGAGCAAGTGCTATTAGCCTGGAAAAATGCTAACATCATTATCAAAAAATGCAGTAAACAGATTTAGGAAATTGTAGCCCATGCGCCAGCCATTGAAAAGAAAAAGTCCAAATGAAGATGTTGTAGACTCAGAAGAGACTGCAAGGACCCAGAATCAGAGAATCCTGATACACTAACTTCTTTTCTCTGACAGAACTACTAAAACTGGGAGCACCTGGGTGGCTCAATCGGTTAAGCATCTGCCTCCGGCTCGGGTCATGGTCCCAGGGTACTGGGATCGAGTCCCGCATCGGGCTCCCTGCTCGGTGGGGATTCTGCCTCTCCCTCTCCCTCTGCCTGCTTGTGCTCTTTCTCTCTTTCTGTCAAATAAATAAATAAAATCTTAAAAAAAAAAAAAAAAAAAGAACTACTAAAATTGGGAAAACACCATCAATAGGATATATCAGGAATGGTCTCTGAAATCTGACAGGGCTTTTGATGGTAGTTTTATGGAAACACTGCTTGGGTAGAATGACAATTTGGTAGACTTTTATCACTGAAATTGCTGCACCAAAGGTGGTGCCTCACCCAATGCCACCACATAGGCCTCTGCTCCTATTTCCTCTTCCCAAACCACTTCCTTCTGTCGCAACTGAGAATTTCCCCTCTACTGTCTGAGGCCAACCCCTCCGAAGTATCCTAGACATGGCCTTCTTCAAGACCTGACTCTTGTGGTTACCTCTCCTCTATCCTGGATTTCTACCACATCACTCCCATCCAATTTCAATATGCCCTACCTTCCTCCACCCTAAACCTCCCTTGTCCCATAGTTTCTGCACACTTCTCAGCACATCTTGAGCCCTCAGAGTCAACCTTCTTGAAAGAGTTGTTCTAACAGTCTCCATTTTCTCACCTCTCAACTGATTTCTATTCCCATCACAGCTAAAACAGACCAAATCCAAAGTCCCTTTTCTGTCCTCATTATAGTTAAGTTCGAATTTGGTTTTAAGAAATCAAAGCGGAATGAAAAACAAAAGTACAGGAAATAAGATGTCTGACTTGCAGCAGCAGCAACTTTAAAAAAGACTAATCACAATAAATTTAGAATGAGTCATGATCTTAAAAATCATAACAAATACGTTCACTCCGCTGGGTTACAGGTCTTTTAGCACTCGGATTTCAGTTCTGAGGAGGACGTCTTGCAAAATAAAACTCTCAAACTGTCCTCAGTACTTGAAGATGCAACCTGTTGCCCTGGAGAATCGGTGTGGGAAGTGTCGCCGGGCAAAGAGCAAGAACTTTTACTGAATGAACACAACCTGAAAAATTTCATCGAAACTCATGACTCAAGGAATGGCAGTAGGGCCAGTATTACAACCTCACATGCAGAAAGTAAGAAAGCATATCCGCACTTAAATCCGAGTTTTCTGATTCAGTTAAGTCCAGATTTTCTGACTCAAAAGATCAGAATACTCACACGTTTTATGAAAGTGGAGAAACCAGAGTCCGACCAAGCCACCACTTGACATTGGTGAAGCGACTGCCAGACCTTGGAATGAGCTAGGAGCGAGCTTCAATTCCTACCTCACCCGACTTTGCGAAAACGATGAATGGAAAGGGACCCATGATTTAGCAATCATGAGACTTTCCACCACAATCCTCTTCGGGTGGGTTTAATTTCTTTCGTTCTCCCCTACACCTGAAGGGCCTCCAGAGGGCACCTCCCCTACACCTGAAGGGCCCAAGGCGAAGATCTAATCTGGCCCGCCTACCTGCCCAAAGAGCCCCGGGGGGTCACGGCGCGCCCATCCAGAGCTTCCCTCCCAGTTCCTGGCCGCCAGAAGCCATCAGAGTCGCGCCCCCAGCCCCTTCGCGGCTTGCCCCTGCGGATCAAGGCCGAGGTCGAGAGGGCCGTCGGCCATGACTAAGCTACAGAGTTCCCCACCGCCTCCCCGCGTCCCCGGCTCACCCGCGTGGGACATGGGCGTGGTGAGGTTCCCGTGGCCCTCCCCGTTGTAGAGAACTACAGCCGAGGCGTTCCTCCGCGCCGCCACGAGCACCTTGTCCTTGAAAGTGCAGCCCCCGCGCGCCACCAGGGCGACCCAAGGCGAGTCCCCCCGGCCGCCGGGCGCCGGCACGAGGAAGCGAGTGTCGGGCGCGCAGCCCTCAGGGTCGCGGTCCGCCGCGCGCGGGACGCCCACCAGGCCCTGCGCGCCCTCCTTGGGCGAGCTGTCGCCGAAGCGGCCGCTCTCCGAGACGCTCCACACGGTGCGGTTCGTGTGCGGGTCCACGTACTCGGTGCTCACCACAGCCGAGTACCACTCGAGCTCCCGGCCCCTGGCCCCGGGCGCGTACAGGGCCAGCGCCAGCAGCGCCAGCGCGCCGCGGGCCCCGACGCCGGCCTCGGGCCGCCGCCGCCGCCAAGCCATGGACCCACCGCCAGGCTGACGAGGAGGAGGCCGGGGCTGGAGCCGCATGCGTGCGACGCTGCTGAAGAGAGTTAAGAAGCAGGCGCTTGCTGCCGCGCGGGATAAGAGCCAGGCTGGTCGGCGGGCGGGGCGCGGCGCACGCGCACCTGGCGGAGCGGGGGAAAGGGGCGGAGAGTAGGGCGGGGCGGGGCCCTCCCTAGCCCCTCCCCGCCAGGACCCCGGCGCTACGTGCGCGGGCTGGAGACTGCCCCCTCCCTCTGGTGTCTGAGCGTGACCGATCGCTCGCGGCCAGGCGGTCCGCGACCCCGGGCACCCAGCGGACGCAGAGACCGGGTGCGAGCAGCTCACATGTCGTTTTGCGCCATACAGGGCGCGGTGGCCAGGGGCCGAGCTTGTGTAACCGGACCTCAAGGGCCCCCCAACGAAGCCAGGGGAAGTGACCGTCGGAGAAACGGGAAGCTCCTCCGTGAGCGGGTCGAGAGGCGTGGGAACGCGATTATGTAAAGTCGCCCAGCGGATGTTTATGAAGAATTTACAGTGCAATGCGAGGCGCATGGCACAGGCCTTGCTTGTTTAGAACCCAAGCTACTCATGTTTTCCACACACGCTTTGGGACCGATTTTGTAAAGCTAATTGATTTCTTGTCACTTCTCTTCAGCACTGCACTCACAGCAACCTTTTCTATTATGGTATTTTATGTATAATCAGTAGTTTTGAAATAAGTGCATCAAACTACCTTAGATGAGCGCTTACGTTGTACAGCAATAAATAAATAAAAAGGATTTGTTTGGAAATAAATGCTGGGTGGTAGGTAGTCCATTTAAAACTGCCGTGCATACAAAGCCTTACCGCTGCAGAAAAAGTTTAGACCATTAATTTCTGACTGACTCATCTTCCTCCTTCTACAAGGATCTATAATTGAAGGAAGTAGAATGTTGCCAACTCACAGCAAGGGTTTCTGTTGGGCCGTAAACCTTTTCGATTTTCGGACGCCTGCATGGCTCAGTTGAGGGTCTGTCTTCGGCTCAGATCCTGAGTCCAGGCTCAGGTTCCTGGGATCCAGTCGGGCAAAGAGCTCCACACTTAGCACGGAGTCTGCTTCTCCTTGTCCCTCTGCCCCTCCCCACCGTTTGTTCTCTTTCTCAAATAAATAAAATCTTTAAAAAAAAAAAACACCTTCTCACTTTTCCTTTTTGTTATCAGCCTCTCTTGGGCTGCATTTAAAACTGCTCTAAAATGCAGCTGGGCCCACAATCCCCCTGGAAGTGGGATCTCCTGTTGCTTTCCCAACAGGAAACCAGTTTTAAAAACTCAAAGGAAAGCTTAAGGCCTTCCCCTTGTCCCAGGTCTAGAATAAGGGAGATAAGTTATTGTCTTCATGGTGGGTTAGAGAACAGGTCCTAGGACCCCTACATTACGCTCCACCAAAACAAGTACTTGTAGTTTCCAGAATATGCCTTTGTAGTTTCATGTTATGTCTTGCAAATTTATTTCCTTCTTTCAGAAATCCTTCTGCTCCTGGCTCTCGTCCCGGCAAACACCAACTTAGTCTTCATCTTTTATCTCAAAAGCGATTTCTTCTGTGAAACCTCTGGTTCCGAAAGACAAACTTGGATGCTTCTCCTATTTTCCATCTTGCTTGTGTATGTTATGCGTCTACGTTAATGTTACACCAGCAATACTGCTTTCCAAATCGAGGGGTTTTTTTTAGCCTTCTTACTATACTGGGAGTTTCATGACAGCACGGATTGTGTCTTAGGAACCTACCTCAGCGAGCTCGGTGTTGTGTGTGTAACCCATGTTTATTAAATGAGCAAAATAGCCCCCCCCTATTGCAGCGTTAAGGACTCATGATTGTTTACAGGCTTGTTGTTCAAAAAAGTTCAACAGGTAAAGGCCTTGCAGCTCTTAAGCCCTGAGGCTCACGCCAGCTTCCTGGTTTTCCTTTCTTCATCACTGGCTTCAGGCTGCAGCTGGTTCCAAAGCGGCTTTCACTGGCTCAAACCCTTAGGGCCTTTATCCCGTACCTTAGTTGTCAGGTGCTACTCAGTATCTTCAATTCCCCTTCTCTACTGTCCCAGGAAGAAAAGCTGACAGGCCTCATCCCCACCACACGTTTTACGGGGGAGGAGGTGGGGTGCAGCTTTCATTATTTTTTCTTTTGTTTTATTACAGAAAATTTCAAATGTTTCCAGAAGTGTAGGGACTAGTGTGATGAACTTCTATGCACTTATAACTTCAATTCAACAATGATCAACTCATGGCTAATTTCAAGTATACCCTTAAGCCACTTCCCCTGGCCCCTATTGGATTATTATAAAGGAAATCCTGGACCTCATATTTTAGTTGTAAACATTTTCATATATACCTTTAGAAGTAAAAACATAATCACAGTATTATCACGATACTTTAATAT
>JAPYYM010001800.1:0-13047 GCA_028534135.1 Potos flavus
CTTAATGACTGAGCTACCCAGGCAGCCCTACCCAGTGCTTTATACACATGAATCTCATTTCGTCTTCTGTAAAAGTCCACTGTACTTATTTTGATTTCACAGATAATAAAGCCAAAGCTCAGAGAGGTTAAGTAATTTTCCTAATATCTCTCCAGCTAGTAATGGGCAGGGCTGGGGCTATGAGTCAAGCTTAGTTGTATCTGATGACAGTGCCTGCTCTTCACCGTCTTGCCTGTGCTCTCCCCTCCTCCAGAACCCCACGATACCCTCCACGGATGGCCAGCATACCTCGCACAGCAAAGTAATGTGCTTCCTTGCTGAGGTGTCTCACCCTGCTGGGCTATGAACTCCCTGGAGACAGGACCCTGCTCATCTCTCTTCCCCATTGCCTGGTGCGAAGAAGGAACACAGGAGATGTGTGAAGAACGAACCAGTAAGTAAATGAAACAAACATTTGGTAAGGGGCTGTTTGTCAAAGACCCCTGATTGCTGCTTTCCTGGTAATCTCTGCCCCGGTAGGGAACATCATGTCACATAATAGGATTTAAATTTATTTTTATTATTTTTATTTTTTAAAAGATTTTTTATTTATTTGAGAGTGAGAAAGAGAGAGAGCACGAGCATGAACAGGGGAAGGGGCACAGGGAGAGGGAGAATCAGGCTCCCCGTGGAGCAGGGAGCCCATGTGTGGTTTGATCTCAACACCTTAGGATTGTGACCTGAGCTGAAGGCAGATGCTTAACCAACTGAGCCACTGAGACACCCCTAAATTTATTTTTAGATGTAGATGACAAATCAGTTTTCTTGGTAAAACAGCCAAAACCTAAAAGCATCAGTAGAAGGAAACAAAAGGTTGTCTTTGGGAATAGGTGATTCAGTGCAAGACTGCAAGTTCATGGTTAGGATCTTGAAGAACAAGTAGTCAATCTGTTAAGGTCAAGTTCAGAAAGGCTCACCTCTCTTGTGTTTCGGAGCCTAGAGTAAGCTGTTTCAGTGCAAACTGACAGCCACATCTTGAGGTCTAAGTCAGCTGCCAGCTGGCTGGGTTAGGGCTGCTTCCAAACCTAGGTTTCATTCTTTCTGAGACCGTAGCAGACAACGGATACGGTCTCTGGGTGCTCCTTCAGAAATACAGCTGTCACTTTGCAGAGCGCGTTGGAGGAAAGCTGCACCCCATGGAATCAATAGGTGTGCTCTGAGTTTGTAAATGCTGAGCTCAGAGCAGGGAGCAGATAGCTTCGGGCTGGCGGTGCGGAACTCCCGAGTGCACGGCACACTAGAGGATTTGCACACACCTGAGCCCCCAGCCACACTAGTTACCGGTTCTCACCAGCTCCTTCGAGAGGGACCACCAGGTACTGAGGTCAGTCTGGAGTGTGTGCTTCACCTGCTGTCAGCCATAAGGACCCAGGGTAAACTATCAGGTTCTCATAGGAGAATGGATCCAATTACAGCTTTCCCCTGCTATCCAAAAGTAGACCGTTCCCATGAAAACTTTCATAAGCCGAAATGGTGAAAAGCAAAGAAGCAATTCCTATTCATTTGTATGAAAAAAAAATTGAGTGTTTCCAGACCCCCAAAATAACTACTCAGGTTTTTCTGATACCTTAGGACGCACATTGCTAAAGAGTGCGCAGAATAAACCCGGATAAGAGCGCAGATGCTCACAGACGCAGTCCGAAGCTAGGGTGGCTGCTGCCGAGACGCTGCGTGGGGTTCCCGGGGACGAGCTCAGGGCGCCGCCCCACTGCTCTGCTCATGCGCGCTGCCTCTCTCCCCACTCGCTGCAGAGCAAACGCTGAACGCGAGTTTCCCTTTTCACCTTTTTTCGTAAAAGCAGATCCTCTTCAGATTTCTTTCAGTTAGCAAAACCAGGTGCTAATGTAGGTCTTTTTGTAAAAGTGAAGCGGCGTTATCACAAACTTTTGAAAAGCAGAGATACCTGTATTCTCCACTAAGCTTTGAATTTAAGGGTGGAAAGCTTTTCCGGTTATGAACCGAATGGAGCCCGTCCGTTTACTGGAGGAGCCAAACCAAGTAGGCAGCCCTTTTTGCAAGACGCTGTCTGAATGCCTGACATGCTGTCGAAGACATGGGAGTAGGCAGAGCTTGTGTTTTGTTTTTCTTCAGATTGCTAAGAGGTCAGGTGTTTTAGGGGCGTAGCAGGCTTGTGTGGAAACCATGGACAGGGTTGCAGAGATGCAGAGAGAGGCATGCAAAGGTCTAACCACCCCCCTCCGTCAAGCCGTTCATCTCTGGGCGCATCGTCCTGGGCTGTCCCGGGTGTGCCTTTGAGTGATGAATCTCAGATTGCTAGAAGATGTCCCGTCTGCTTCTGTACTTAGAATAATATGTGCCCATGATATTGAACAATAGAAAGTGTTGATTTCAGTAGTTTTTAAGGGATCCAGAAGCACGCCTGGGGTGACTAGGTGACCCGGGAAGTCAGTTATATCCCTGCCCTACGTGCTGGCTGGCGTCCAACATTTCCCAGGGAAGCCCGGTAATCTGATCTCTTTTTATAAAGTTAATTTCCTAAAAGGCATGTAATTTTACAGGGGGAGCCTCCTTTTCTGCTGCGGAATGCTATCAAAGTGCAAATTTCTATGGCGGTATTAGTGACTAACAGGCGTAGCGTGAGCCGACGGTACATGAGATGTTTTCCGATCAGGTCACTAAGCAAGTGTAGGATCTGGGTGCAGCAGGGATGGGAATAAGGAAGGCGCCAGTTCTTCTTTCCTGCAGAGTATAGATTTGGAAGTCATTCGTCTCCTCCTGCCCCCTCCTCCTCCCTCCCCGCCCCCCTCCGCACACACGTGTCTGCACGCACTGCTGTGCACACTCGCGCCCAAGGCCGGTGCAGACATCCTCCGCCCGTGTTCAGCTCAGAGGTTTCCCCCAGCTGGAGCGGGGAGCGCCACCTGCGTGGTTCTGCTTTGTGTCGGCCTCACTCTCGCAGGCGGGCCTGGTAACCATCCGCTTAGGTAAGGCCCGGGCCTGGCCTGGAACCACCAGTGCAGCTCGTGCGGCCCCGAGGAGACCTGGACACAAAGCAGGCATCCTGCCATACCTGAGAGCGCCTGCTTCATGTCCCCGGTTCTTTCACACAAGGAAACCGATGTACACAGTCCCCTTCTTTCTTAATATTCATGTCTCTTTGTTTTCGTAGCTGAGTCACTCTGGGAGGGATGAGCTGAGGATGACTCAAAATTAAGTGGCTCTGTCACTGATTCCTTCCCTTCCTCCCTCCTCCCCTTCCTTCCCTTTCTGCTTGCTTGCTTTCTCTCTCCCTTTTCTTTCTTGCTTTCTGTCTTTCTCTCTCTCTTTCTTTCATTCTTTCTATCTCTTTCTTCACTCCTTCCCCCCTTCCCTCCCTCCCTCCTTCTTTTCCTTTCTTCTCTTCTCTTCTCTTCTCTTCTCTTCTCTTCTCTTCTCTTCTCTTCTCTTCTCTTCTCTTCTCTCTCCCTCCCTTCTTTCTTTTTCTTTCTTCTCTCTCTCTCTCTCTTTCTGAAACTGCTTTGTGTCAGGCTGTGTGGAGACAAACCTGCACAGAACTTTAGTTCTGCACTTGAGGACCTTAGGGTCTAGTGGGGGAGAAAAATGTTGACTCATAATTGCAGCCCAGTGTGACAAGAACTCTTAGATGGGTGCATGGAAAGAGCTTTTCAGAAATAAAAGAGAAAGCTACAAACTTCCTCTGACAGAGTTTGGAAAGATTTTACAGAGGACTTCGGAACTGAGTTGGGCATTGAAGAATGGACAGGAGTTTGTGGACTGGAGAAGTGGAAAAAGGTATAAAGCCACAAGTAAGAAATCACAGTGTTTCTTAGAAATGGCAGATTGGGGCATGAAAAGGAAGAGTAAATGATTCCACAGTAGAATTAAAAACCAGTAATGGAAAGATCTCATCCCTGAACACTTGGACATTAAATAACAAATCCATAAATAATTTGTAAATCAAAGAAGCAATCAAAAGGAGGAAAGGGAGAATTTGGAATGAATCGAAATGTATATACAACATTAAAATTTGCGGGGGGCTCTGTAAGCAGTATTGGGGGAGAACTTAGAGCATTCAGTATCTATATCAAAAGAGAAGAACTGTCTTAAATGATTAGACTTAGTTTCTACCCTGAGAAACTAGAAAAAGAAGAAACTGAACACAAGTAGAACAAAGGAAATATTAAAGATCAGAGCAGAAGTCAGTATAATTAATGTCAGAAAAGCAATAGGAAAAATCAATGAAACCAAAAACTGCCTCCCTGAGAAGAATGATAAAATCAATAACCTCCAGTCAGATTGGTGAGGTAGAAAAAAGGGAGAGGACACCACGTATAAATATAAGAAATGAGAAAGGTGGGATTCACTAGAGATATTAACAAGTTAACTAGGGTAGAATATGAATAGGTTTATAATGACAAAGATACAAACTACCAGAGCTCCAGACAGAGTAGATAAATGGCCCTGTATCTATTTTAAAAATTGAGTTTATAGTTAAAAATCCTCCCCCAAAGAAAACTCCAGGACAAGTTTGTTTCACTAGTGAATTCTACCAAACATATAAAAAAGAAATATTACCAATTCTGCATTATACTCTTCTAGAAAATTGAAAAGGAGAGAATACTACCAAACTCACTCTATGAGGCCAGCATTTCCTTAATATCACAGTTAGAGATATTATAAGAAAATACCGATAGTACCTTTCATGAACATATTGTAAAAATTATAAACAAAAAGTTAGTGGGTTGAACACATCATGACTAAATTAATTTATCCAAGAAATGCAGGGTTGACTTAATGTTTAAAATGTTAACAGACTAAGAAAGAAAAAAGACGATCTCAATAAAAACATTAAAAGCATTAAAAAACCCCCAACATCCATTCCTGATAAAAACTCTGCAAGTAAACTAGGAATTAAAGGGACCTTCTTCTTCAGTTTGATAAAGGGCATTAATAAAATAATCCACAGGTACCATGATACTTACTGATCAAAGACCGAATGCTTTCTCTTTAAAATCAGGAAGAAGACAAAGATGACCACTCTAACCACTTCGATTGAACTCTGTACTAGAGATTCCGGCCAGTTCAGTAAGGCCTTAAATGCAGAATATTTGCTATCCTCTACAAAAAAAGCTAGTAGAACTAATTGAATTTACTAAGGTTGAAGGAAAAAAGATCAATATCCAAAGACCAATTGTATTTCTGTATAGAAGCATCAAATAATCAGAAAATTTAAAGAAAAAACAATGCCATTCATAGGAGCAGAGAAATATGAAATGGAAGGGGATACATATGACAAAAGATGTGTAAGACCTATACACTTAAAATGGCGAGGAATGTCTGGTGATATGTCAGATACCAACTATCTGTAAATTGATCTACTGATTTAGTGCCATCTCCATAGAAGCCGTAGAAGCTGTTTTTGTCAAAATTCACAAGCTGATCCCAAAAGTTATGATAATGCAAAGGACTTCGAGTGGCCAAAATAGACTTTAAAAAAGAAGTTTGACAGAGAAAGAATTTATGTAGAAAAATTATGACGCTATTTGTTGATACCAGACCATGGCGAATCTTGAATTAGATTTTAATCATTTAAAAATAAGGAATCCACACAAAACCTTCCACACACATGTTTATAGCAGCTTTATTCATACTTATCAAAACTGGGAAACAATCAAATGTCCTTCCATCCATGAAAGTATAATAATCTGAGGAATATTCAGAGAACTAAATCCTATTTAACATCAAAAAGAAGTGAGCTATCAAGCCACGAAAACACATGTAAAAAGCGCCAATGAAGATTATTAAGTGGAAGAAGCTACTCTGAAAAGACTACATACTGTATGATTCCAACTCTATGACATTCTGGAAAAGATGAAACTCAACGGGCAGTGAAAAGATCAGTGGTTGCCTAGGGTTTTGGGCGGAATGAATGAAGAAGTGGCACGCAGGGGATTTTTAGGGCCCTGAAACTACTCTCTGTGACACTGTAAAGGCGGACACATGGCATTTTGCATTTATTAAAACCCTTGGAAATGTACAACAAAGAGTGAGCCCTGACGTAAACTGCGAACTTTAGTTAATAATAATGTATCAATATTGGTTCATAATTGTAACAAGTGCACCAAATCAATGCAAGATGTTATTGGCGGAATCTGGGAAGCATGTGGAAAGGGTCTGTAGGAACTCTTTGTATTTTCTACTCAGTTTTTCTGTAAACCTGAAACTTTTCAAAAAAAGGAAGGTCTGTGTAAAAAAGAATTAAGGGGTCATTATTTTCAGCAGCGTCGTCATTCTAATTGGAGCTGTATGGAATTCAGGTTTTGCGGGAAGGGCTGGAAGGGAAGACCAAAAGTGAGCATGTCAGCTAGGAGGTTATTGCGATAGTCCAGGAGGAAGGCAGTCAGGGCCTGGGGAGGGTCGTGGCAGCCGGAATGGAGAGTTAGAATAATGTAAAAGGCTCTGAAGGAAGACCCAGGAGGGTCCGCTGACGGTTTAGCTGTGGCAGTGAGGAGAGAAGTGAGAACACACAGTGTTGGGAAGAAGAGGCGCTTAGGTTTGAGGACTTCTGAGCCAGTCTTGGCTCTGGATCTCGAAAACTGCAGGAATGCCCAGGAGGCATTACTGTGATGCCGGGGCTCCAGGCTCAAGATCAAATCATCTAGAAGTGTGCAGTCCAAAACCTTAGCCATTAAACTCACGCGGCTCTGGTGCCCTAGAAGTGTGGCTTGTCTGAATCAAGATGTGCTGTGTGTGTAAAACTTAGCACAAAAAAAGCTTGGGAAAAAAACATTAACTGTCTCAATAATTTCTATACAGATTACATTATTTAAATTTGACCTGTTTATTTTACAATTTTGCTGCCACTACTAGAAAGGTTAAAACTACACGTGTCGCTCACGTGATTTATCTGCTGGGCTGCAGTGGTCTTGGGCTTTGCCAGAGGCTTTCTGTCCAGAACCATCTAAACTTTGCCCGGGGGGAGGGTCCCCGTCCTCAGAGCCGTGCCCCACCCTAGGATGTGAGGAGTGGAGTGAGGCGGAGGAGTCAGGCGGGGTTCCCAGGGTGACCTCGACACAATCCGTGTCTCCTTAGGAGTCACTTTGCCTGCCACTTGAGAGGGTGACCTGGGAGGATCCAGCCAAGCAATACCTAGCCTGGAGTTCACCAGCATATCCAACAGAGATCATGAACAGAGATCGTTTCTAATCGTTCTCGCCTTCCTCTGGGTTCACACAATGATGAGCAATCCAGATCTGGGTCTGACCCAGGTGGCTGCATCCCCCGCATCACCCAGCCCTGGGACTTGGCAGCGAGAGAAAGCCACAACCAGGGTTGGCCACGTCCTCCTGAGGCAGCGCTGACAGCCGTGTAGACAGGCGCCCTCACCGCAGGGAGAGTGAGCCCGAGCTCCTGCTGGTTCCCACGGCTCTTCAGACTCTGACGTTCTCTTCCATGCACGCTCACCGTGCAGGACCCGGAGCGCACATCCCTGGCGACGCGGACCTGCAGGGACACCCTACTGTGCCTATCTCCTGGCTGTCCCATTTGGCTTGGTTATTTTATCATGTTCACCCCCGGCCTTCAGATAAGGACCCATGGATGGTCCACATTCCCATCCACAACCAGGGAGCCTCAGAAACCTACCCATCTGCCCATTTCCGTGAGTCCCTGCTCAGTTCACCCACACTCAGTCCCACCCTTTCTCCTGCACTGTCATCGGAGAAACCTGACATCCTGAGTCTGGCACTTAATCTTTTATGTAATGACCCAAACCAGCTTTCCCGATGCACATCTCACGTTCTCAGCAAGCAGGGTTTCTTCCTCTCTAAAAATACGCTTTCCGCACAGAGAACAGGGAAGGTGGTGTGGCACCGGCAGGGAGATACTGGGATGGCGGAGGCCGAAGTGGGCTGACGCAAACAGCCGTGTCTTTGGAGTCTCCCGTTAGGTCTCAAGTGTTCATGTAAATTTTATATTCTATTACACACACATACACTTAAATCATCATTTAGTCAAATTGTTACTCCCGGAAGATGTTTCATTGTTTTACTCTGGATTCTTGAACTTCCTGGGCCACCACCCCCCACCCCGCCCAGGACTCCTAGGAGTAGACAGTCCTCAGTTTCAGACAAAACAGGCAACAGGAACCTACTTCACCAGCCTGGTTTCTGCAGGGAGTTTCTCCAGCCCCGGGGAGCTGCTTGGCCTCTCAGTTTCCATGTATGTGAATTCCTTATAACGACTGCAGCTGTATTCAAGTGTCACGGCTTCCGGGCGCCGTCTCTGTGCCACCGTGACACAGGCTCTCGCCTCACCGCCTCAGCGTCTGTCCGTGTCCCCTGCTTTGTCCTTAGCTTCTATGTTATGTACTGTGCCTCCTCTCGGGCTGCATACGCCATGAGGTTTGAAAAGGCAGAGCCCAGGTCTGTCTCGTTCATGCCTTATTCCTCTAAGTTAGCGCAGTGCCTGGCGTAGAATTAGTGCTCCCTGAGGATCTGTTGAGTCGATGAATATTTCAGTGAAAAAAGAGGTGGCGTGTCTTACATTGAGAGACTATCAATATCTCAAGGACAGGCTCTACCTCCCGTGCGCTTGTGTTTCCCGCTGGCCCTGGTGACTAAAGCGCATTTGTGTTTATAGAAGGATGGTGGATGTGGTAGATGGAGACTTTGGAAATTTGATAGAATTACCCACCAGCTTAACGTATTTTCTTTACCAATTCCTGGAGTGAACCATCTTATATTTGATGTTTCACATGAGGATATGTTTTAAAGTAGCTCTGTGCTTTGTTACCGCATACTTGTCGGGGGCCATCGAGAGCTGAGAAGTAGAGACTTTGGAGGGCTCTGTGAGAAAGGGTCTGGGTGGCAAGGGGACAACTGGATAGCCACTGCCAACAAAGAAGGACAAGTGCTCCCCTCATCAGCGTCATCAGTGACTGATGGGGTCTGTCCAGCCTCCGTGACTTTGATGCCTTTGGTGGGGAGCATGTCAGATGGTACACTTATCGCGAGGCTTTGTAATAAGGTGACTAGAGAGATGATATAACCGTGGAGCAGAAATGGGATTTCCAGACATGAAGTTCCCTTTGACATTCAGTGTACACAGTGGGGAACTGAGAGATATTAGAAAGCAGACCAGAGAAGCGTGAGCAACACACACCCTCCCGAGCCAAAGGAGGTATTGCTTACTGTGAATGGGAAGGATGGGTTTTACAAACTAGGTCTAATCAGAAGCCTACTGTTTGTGCTTTCTTTCTTTCTTTCTTTTTTTTTTTTAAAGATTTTATTTATTTATTTTACAGAGAGAGAGAGAGATCACAAGTAGGCAGAGAGGCAGGCAGAGAGAAAGGGGGAAGCAGGCTCCCTGCAGGGAGCCTGATGCGGGGCTCGATCCCAAGAACCTGGGATCATGACCTGAGCCGAAGGCAGAGGCTTTAACCCACTGAGCCACCCAGGTGCCCCCTGTTTGTGCTTTCTGTCCTTTAAAGCACTTTACAGACTTTGGTTCAAGAGTTGCTGTCTGTATTCAGCGATTTCCAGAAGCGGTGGGGAAAGTGACTGGGGAAGTACAGAAAGGGCCCATGCATGTCTTAGTCTGTTTGAGCTGCTGTAACAAAATACCATGACGTGTGTGGCTTATAAACAACAGAAATTAACTGCTCACAGTTCTGGAGGCTGCGAAGTTCAAGATCATGGCACCCACAGACTCAGTGCTTAGTGAGGACCTCCTTCCTAGACAGCTCTCTTTTCACTCACATAGCAGAAGGGGTAAGGGGGCTCTCTCAGGCCTCTTTTTTTTTTTTAAGAGTACGAATCCTTATGTGGGGACGTTGCCCTGCAAATCACCTCCCAAAGGCTCCACCTCCTAATATCATCACTTTGGGAATTCAGATTTCAGCATATGAATTTGGGAGAGGGGGGCACAAATACTCAGACCATACCAGAATGGATGTATGGTAACCTGACATTATTCCTGAATAAATTCATAACTGATTATAGAAACTGTCACATTCCAAAATGTATTTGTCCTTTTGGCTATAGGAGAACAGAATGGATGAGTGAATTCAGAAAGCCAATCTCAGAGGACACCTATCCAGTGTCTGTAGCAAGTCAGGGGCATACTGAGGCCACACCCAGGCCTCTGGGTTCCTCCCATGGCCTCCCGTGGGTGGGGCCCTGCGTGCTTAGCTCCACCAGCCTGCCTTTCCTGCACTGGTTTCATTTGGCACGACCGCTCCTCCCTAGGCATTGTCATTTACTGTCACAAAATATCAGTTGACACCATTAAAAAGCCAAATACCCTATAACCTTGGTGTTTGAAGTGTGGCCTGAGGACCAGTGGCCTTTTGTCATTTGAGAAACTCAGGCTTCACCCTGAATTCACAAATCAGGATTTGAATTTTACAAGATTCCCCGGTAATTTACATGCACATTACAACTTGGACACACTGCCCTCTAACACCTGCCACTGGTCTGCTTCCTTATAATGGCCATTCTAGTCTCTGAAATTCAGCTGCTTCTGTCTCAAATTACATCCCTACATCTGGTCATCAAACTCCCCCCCCCCCCCCCATTTTAGAGATGGCTTTTCCTGCCCACTGCTGACAAATGCTTTACTACCTGGAGATGAGCCTTGTGCATTCAAAGAGAGAAGAAAAGGAAATAGCTTAGTTTAACTTTTTTGCCCATTTAATTTCACATAGGACACATGCAGCTTGTTTTTATTTTCCTAAAGATATCAATTTCTAAATTCCTGAAGTTCTAAGTTGTTAAGCAATAGTTGCCAGTCTTCTTAAAGTTGGGCATATGAGAGCGAGATTTTAGTTTGGATCCTTGGTGTTAAGAAAGTAACTTCCCAAATGCTACAAATGCTACTATTTGCGATGGTAGGCTATTTATAAAATACCTTTATGGGCCTCTTGGGGAGTTATTTACTAGGCAACCTTTTGTAAGACCAAGATAGGAAGTCTCCATCCACTGCCCCCCAGACTCCTGCACAGCCAGGTGTGACATCCCACAGGTCGAGGTGCCCTGGTCAATACACAGGGAAAAATGGTAATGTGTTAAAAACAAACAAACCTATCAGATAATTAAGGTGGTCTTGGCTGGGGATTTCAGTTTGTAATGTGACATTGTTACAATAAACAGATGGGGGTGAAGAGGGACTTGACTGACCTTTTATAGTTTCCAAATGTTCACCAACAGTTCTTTAGTTTTAAAGAAGTTGTAGCTTTTCAAGCTGTCCAGTTTGCTAGTAAGTTTCCCTAAAATTGTCCACTTTATGATGAAAGAATTCAGGTTTCAGACTAAGATTTAGATTCAAATGCTGCCTTCAGCCTGTTCTAATCCTGTGAATTTAGACAACTTGGCTTTCTCATCTGTGAAAGGTGGGACTTCATAACTAATATGTAAAATAGTGACATAGAGAAAATGAATGCAAAGTTTCTGGCACGCAGTCAGGAATCGATAGCTGGTAGCTTTTATTACCTGGCTTTGAGGATAATGCTTAGCAGAATAAACATACAAGAAATATTTATTGAACTCGCTTCCTCCCTGAACTCATCTTCGTATGATGAGGGACAGATAATCGTAATAATCTGGGGAAAGGTTTTCTCTTGATAACTTGATTTCCAAGTTAATTTACATAAGCTGTCCCCAGTTTAAAAACGGATCTTGTTCACTGTCAATAAGATCGATTTTAGAGTGATATTTAAGGAATGCAATGAGTCAAAGAGGCATCCATAGGCATTCTTAAAATAGCCACAATGTTTCTATGAGATGATTTCATTCCAACCTAGAACTCTGGGGGAAAAATGTATCTATTTCCTTCCCATGGAGGCAGTAGCTGTTAGCACAGGTCAAATCTTTTTACTCATCAAGGTCTGGGGGAAAGTATTTCTGATCTTGGCATGGGACAAGTGAGACATTTATCTGCCCATGTTGTTTGCATGTTAGGTATTCATATCCCAGGTGAATTGCTGTATGGCAGAAAAGCTAGCAGTGTGGGACTTGGAAGATGGATATAACATACAGAGAGAGTTTGGGATAAAGCATTATAGGCTCAACAGAGCTCAAAATGGGGTGTCATCCCTTAACCAACAGGGAGGCTGTGGTCAGCCTATAAAATCAGGGACCTAACTAAAGACTAAGTAAGCCAGGTTCTTCTTTTGAAATCCAAGCTTTCATGTGCCTAAGAGCCTTAAATGACCAAGAATGACCCCTCCACTAGAGGCGCTAGAGGTCACTTAGTGTATTCCGTGTCTATTCAGGATATAAGCACAGAAAATGCTAGGAGGCATGTGCCTGATAACCACAAATAAGCATGTACAAAGTCCCCAAAGCAGCCTCCTCATGGAAGAAGAAAACCGCAACCCCTTCCAAGAATATGCCACCCATTACCTTAACCTCCCCATGAGGAGATAAGACACAGACCTCCTGGGGGACTCCTTCTCGGAGTCTGCCCACACTCCTGACTTGAGTGTGTACTTTTGCTTTCAATAAGGTTATTGTTGCTTTCACCTGCCTGGCTTATCTGTGCATTGTTTCTCAGACAAAACCAAGAACCTTGGTGGTTGGTCCTGAGTTGAGGTCTCATTCTCACCTCTCCGAAGACCTCCTTGGGCCCTACAGGGTAACAAAAGGACCAGGAAAGCAATATAGCCTGTCCTGCCCCTGACCATGAGTGATGACCTCAGGTACACACTTAATATTTATATCATGTGCTTACATGTTCTATTAATTAAAAATTCTATAACCTCATTCAAATAGTGCTCATAATTAAGTGTTAGAACATTGACTGATATTTTTTAGGTTCCTTATGTGGTAAAGGCAATTTGTGAAGTTAATGTTCATGGTTGAATGCAAGTAGGTTTTGGACAGGAAGGAGAAGCACACTAAAAATCCTTGGGCTAGTTCTTATAGGTTGCACTAAAAATGAGGCTCATGATTAAAAAATATACATTTCTAGGGGCGCCTGGGTGGCTCGGTGGGTTAAGGCCTCTGCTTTCGGCTCAGGTCATGATCTCAGGGTCCTGGGATCGAGCCC
>JAPYYM010001801.1:0-13047 GCA_028534135.1 Potos flavus
GTGACTTATATTTTTCTTTTATAGTGTCTTTTGATAAGTACTTTTTTCTTATTTTTATTTTTTATTTTTTTACTTTTTTTTTTAAAGATTTTATTTATTTATTTGTCAGAGAGAAAGAGAGCGAGTGAACACAAGGAGGGAGAGCAACAGGTGGAAGGAGAAGCAGGCTCCCTGCTGAGCTGGGAGCCCAATATGGGACTCGATCCCATGACCCTGGGATCATGACCTGAGCTGAAGGCAGCCGCTTAACCTACTGAGCCACCCAGGTGTCCCTACTTTTTCTTATTTTTAATCTAATTCACTTTATCTACATTTTCTTAAATATATTTCCTTAATGTATTTAAAGACACTTATCTACTCTAAAATAAAATATTCTTATTTAATCTTTTTAATTTTTTTATTATGTTCAGTTAGCCAACATATAGTACATCATTAGTTTTTATGTAGTGTTCAATGATTCATTAGTTGTGTATAACACCCAGTGCTCATCACAACTGATATGCCCTCCTTAATACCCATCACCCAGCTACCCCATTGTAAAGATCTTATTTTTCACTGTTCTGTGATTCATTAGAAATGTATTTTACAGTATAAAATAAAATAAAATTTTCCATACAGTATTTTCCCAATAATATTAATGAAAGAAGCCACACATTTCCAACAGAACTCAAATACCATTTTTGCCCATATATATGTCTCTATTTTTTCTACTCTTTAGTTTCATTGGATGATTTAGTATCTCTATGCAAATGTTATACTGTCTTAATAGTGTATTGTAATACTTTTTTAAGTTTACTAGAAAATACATCTATATTTTATTCTCCCTTTAGTGCCTTGACCTTTCTTGGTCTTTTGTCCTGCTGCATATGTTTTGGAGGGAATTAACTTGGCAATTTATAAGACAAAATACAAAACATCATGGATAACTTGGTTTATCCCAAGAAAGGAAACTATATTTAGTATTAGAAGTTATATATATAATTCATCATATTAACAGTTTGAGGTATAAATGCCTTATTTTATCCTGTGTTTCCTCCTTTCTTTGGATCATTTTAGGTTTTCTTCTCTGTAGCACATGGAGCAATTGCATAAATCATACATTTAAGAAAATACTAATGATAGTAATTCTGACCAGTTTCTTTTTTAATAATCTCTATGGCTTAATATTTCTGGGAAAAAATGTCTTTTTTTTTTTTATGGTTTCCCTTTGCTTTAATCATACCACTTTTCTGCTTTGAGGATTTAGAAATTGTGTTGTAATGTTTCTAAAATAGTTAAAACTAATTAGCTTCATTCATGGTCATTGATAAAGTTATTAGATAAATCCAGTCCTGAACTTTTAAACCCGCATTCTTTTAATAAAAATTTCTTTTCCAGATCTACCATCTGTTCTTTGTATTAAAGCAATTTAAATTATTAGAACATTCATGTTTTTCTCTGCAAAATGGAGCTAGTAATACCAATAATAATAATAATACTAGTGAAAAATAACTGGCATAATGTCTGACACAGAGTGTGAGAAAATTATTGATTAAATAAGAATGTTACAATAATTATGACCAGCATTATAGTAGCTCATACTATAAAGATGCTTTCAATGTTCTGAGAACCATTTTGTGAATTACTTTATCTCTGTAAAACCTTATGTGATAAAGCAAAACCAACATTATGTTATACTTGAGACTTGACCCAATCAAGTTTGAATATTGGCTCTGTGACTTAATATCTTTATAATTTTGGAAAATTACTTAACATCTCTGTGTCTTAGTTTCCTCATAGGTAAAATGGTGCTGATAGAGTTGATAGGGGGAAGTAATGTGAGCTTTAAAAGCAATGCCTATAACATAATGTGTTGTATTGTTTCCTAAAAGATGAGCCTTAGCTATCCTCTACATCTGAAACTAATGTAACATTGTGTGTCAACTATACTAAAAAAAAGATACATGTTAATATTTTACAGTTGAAAACACTAAGGCACAGAGAAAATAATTAAATTGCTCATGGTCATTATAATTACTATTAGGTGGCACATATTAGATTCTTATATAATTTCTTAAGATTATCTATGATACTATCATTTCTTAAGATTATCTGTGATACTTATGCCTAATAAAAGGAGGAATTTAAGTTTCAAAGTTGTTGTTTACAGTTTACAAAATACATGTTATAACCGTGGCTAGTAAAATATGGAATCCTGATAGTGGGATTAATGAGTCATGGAAACACTATACAAATATATTTCTGTCAGTGAGCAAAATAAATTTGTGATATTTCAATGAAAAGGAAAAAAAAAAACAAGGTAAAAAAATTCATTTTCAATTACTTTTAAACATACACAAACCCAGTCAAAAGAAGCACCTTGAATTTTTAAATATTGTAACAACACCCTATT
The DNA here is from genome assembly GCA_028534135.1 of Potos flavus. Lineage (NCBI taxonomy): Eukaryota > Metazoa > Chordata > Mammalia > Carnivora > Procyonidae > Potos > Potos flavus. The sequence continues at coordinate 2,393 of JAPYYM010001801.1, forward strand.
TACCTAGATCTGCTTCAACATCTGTCCTCTTATGACTCACTGAAAGGTGATTGAAAAATAATGATTTTTTAGCAAAGGTGGAGATAGGGTTTGAAAAATAAAAAGTGAAATTTGGAGAGAAAATATTAAATGTACACAATCTGCAAAGAAAAAAATCTGAGTTATTATTAAGTGAAAATGGGAGAGCCAGGTGTATAGTACAGAGAAAGGACACCCTCCTTTCTGTTATATAGACAGAATGGATTTAGATCAGCAAACATGAGGTTTTTGAATAGAAGGGGGAGTGGGAAAATAAGAGTTCACTTACATTTTTGGCTTGTAAATGTATTTGTTTATTGGTCAGTTATGGAAACAGGTTTATGAACAGATTAAAAGCAGATGCTTCAGAGAGCTATTGAAATTATCCTTACATGTTAAACTACTTAAGTTTAATATGTGATTTTTGTATAGTCTCCATTAAAAAAGGACTTTAATAATAGAATAATATTCTGAGTTACTTCCCATGGAAAGCCATTTAGTATTTCTCTTTAGTTTTTTCAAAGCTCTTGATTTAACGAGTAAACAAGGTTTAAGTACAAACCTAAAGGACAGCTTAATCTTACAATCATTTCCCCTTATGCTGCAGGCTTCCATTTTAGCTTTATTCATTACAGCCCTAAAGCTTCAGCTTTCTAAATGTGTAGGTTAGAGAAAGTACCTTGGAGCTCACCTGCTCAAGATTAATAATATCACTCCAAGAAGATTAGAGCTATTACTCTTCCTGACCTGATCCAAATGGTACAAATGGGATTTTAAGGATGATGTCTGTTCAGAGATCTAACGGAGTGATGGGGTGGAGGGGATAGCTACCCTAAGGAATCAGGGAAGATAGACTGTCGGGGTTGTACAGATGATAAACCATTAGCTTTAGCTATTACCCAAAGAAAAGATTATGGCTATAAATAAATTCATCCAGGCCTTTAATACAATAGACAGGCAGACCAATGGATGGACAGACCAGGAACATAACTGTTATTTAAAAAGAAAGCCTCAGGGCAAGATCTTATTTCAGAAGCAGAATTGTAAGTAATACCAGATAGGAAGAGAGTGAGAGAGAGAGAGAGGAAGAGAAAGAGAGAGAGTGATTTAACTTAAAATCTTAGAAATGTAAGCTTAGAATTTTTTTTTAAAAGATTTATTTATTTATTTATTTGACAGAGAAGAGAGAGATCACAAGTAGGCAGAGAGGAAGGCAGAGAGAGAGGGGGAAGCAGGCTCCCCACCGAGCAGAGAGCCCAATGCGGGGCTCGATCCCAGGACCCTGAGACCATGATCTGAGCCGAAGGCAGAGGCTTAACCCACTGAGCCACCTAGGCACCCCTAGAATTTTTTAAAAATTCCATTTTTCAGAAATTATCTGTTCTTTCCCTACTTTTAAGTTATTATGGTTTGACTAAAAATTAGGGTTTTCCACTTGCACAATTAAAACTCCTTTATGATTGACTCTAAGAAGCATTCAAAAATATGTAAATCTATTCACCTTACAGAAGAATAACTACTGAAATTACACACACACACACACACACACACACACACACACACACACACACATTTTTCATGATACCCTGCATGGGTATCTAAAGTGATTTAACTTATACTCATCTAAAATCTCTTCAAATCCTCTTCATCATTCTGGATTCCTGACTTTTTTGGGCACATCTTGATTTCCTAAAAAGTACATCAATCTCCCTATTGTTTGCTCTCACAGCACCATCCTCTTTGCAGAAAATATCATGGTTGCTCTCTTCAAGCTGGATTTTACAAAACACTCAAGAATATATTATGGGAAGACTCTTCTAATGTATTATAGATTTTAATTATATTACTTATTGGTTTATTGTCTCTTTGTCCCCACTTAAATAAAAACTTGTGATGCTGTAACTCCAGAATGTGGAACAGTGCCTGAAATTTGGTATGAGATTGCTGCATATTTATTAAATGAATTACTGAATGGGATAATTGATAGTAAATTGCCCATTTGTCAAACATTAAAGAAAAATTGGGGGGCGCCTGGGTGGCTCAGTGGGTTAAAGCCTCTGCCTTCGGCTCAGGTCATGATCTCAGGGTCCTGGGATCGAGCCCCACATCGGGCTCTCTGCTCAGCGGGGAGCCTGCTTCCCCCTCTCTCTCTGCCTGCCTCTCTGCCTACTTGTGATCTCTCTCTGTCAAATAAATAAATAAAATCTTTAAAAAAAAAAAAAAAAAGAAAAATTGGTTACGGATATAATAAAGGAGAGGCACAATTCAATAAAATTTTCTGCTTTTTAGATCAATCAAATAGTTGACAGATGATGCTATTCATACAAAAGAGGGCACAAGAGGGGAAGGTAACTGTTGAGGAAGGAGAGAGGTAATGAGAGCACTGTTTGATATATTGACTTTGAGATATCTATGAAATGTTTTATAGAGTGATTTCCAATAGGCTTTTATTTTTTATTTTCTGTTTTTTTTTAAAGATTTTATTTATTTATTTGAGAGAGAGCATGAGAGGAGAGAAGAACAGAGGGAGAAGCAGACTCCCCAAGGAGCTGGAAGCCTGATGTGGGACTCGATCCCGGGACTCCAGAATCATGACCTGAGCTGAAGGCAGTCGCTTAACCAACTGAGCCACCCAGGCGCCCTCCAATAGGCTTTTAGAAAGGAACAGCTCAAGCTCAAGGCATGACTGATTAGAAAGGAAGATTTAAGCATCATCAACATGTGGGAGGAGGTTATTGAGCTCATGTGAACACCAGCAGAGAGTGGTAGAAGCTGAAATAGATAAAAACCATGGACACAATTTGACAGACATCTGTTATTTCAGTAGTAAGCAAAGAGAAGTGGACAGAAGTTAAATGCAAGGTATTAGTTTCTAAAAATATGATCAAATTTCTTTGATTTAGTTGTACTTATTTTCTGAGTCTTAATTTCTGCTTATCATTCATCACAATACTCATGAATGTCATAGCTGTCATTCTTTAAAAAATTTCTGCAACTACTGATGCAAAGAAAAGGGATGTAGGTGGGCGGTGAAGTATGCATATTGTTCCTGACTAATTAAGTACTTTCTGAAACTTTTCATTCTGTCCTGAAGTTTCAAATTTTTTATTATACTTGTATTGATGAATAAATATTTCCTTTAGAAGTCTTCAGATAAGAATTATGAATATAAATATGAAGAATGGTAGTATGGTATTTTTTATTTTATAACATGCAAAGATATGAAATTATTATATGAGTGTGTTAAAGCATTTTCTATTTACCACCTTCAATTTTTATATAATTAAATAGAAAGCATATATTGACAAGGAGATATTCCATAAGTATTTGAAGATTTTTTTGTCTATTAATGCTTTCTGAAATCTGGATTCAATGATTCAGACTATGATCCAAAATACCTGAGTACAACATCAAATAATATTGGGAAATTTTATTATCCATCAAAATTATAAAGATACAAATTCATTTTATACTGATATTTCCTACTATCTTTAGAAATATTTTTAAGGCATCTCTCTTCTTTTAAATTCAGTTCTTCTTCCTGTTTTCTTCCTAAGTTGTGTGTGTTTTCATGGCATGCACGTACATTTTTATAAACCATATTCAAACAAAATAATTACACATTGGCAAGACATATGACAATAGCAGAAAATGAAGGAAGTAAGTAAATGAATAAATAAAAATATTATAGTAGAGCTCCTTCATTCAGGCAAATATGACATAAATCTTATAGAATTGAATCATAAGAAATTAACTGGAAGGGTGCGTGGGTGGCTCAGTTAGTTAAGTGTCTGACTCTTGTTTTTGGCTCAGGTCATGATCTCAGGATCATGAGATCCAGCCCCATGTAGGACTCCACACTCAGCACAGAGTCTGCTCTTCCCCCTGCTCGCACACATGCTCTCTCTCTCTCAAATACATAAATAAGATCTTAAAAAAAAAAAAAAGATGGGACAGTTGGATAGCTCAGTCGGTTAAGCATCTGCCTTTGGCTTGGGTCATGATCCCAGAGTCCTGGGATGGAACCCTGACTGCATAATCAGGCTCCGTGCTCAGCGGGGAGCCTGCTTCTCTCTCTCCTTCTGCTCCTCCCCCGGCTTGTGCTTACATGAACTCTCTCTTTCTCTCTCACTCTCTCTCTCAAATAAATAAGTAAATAGTCTTTAAAAAAATAAATGTTTTTAAAAAAGAAACAACTGGATTATAACATGTCTTCATTTGATCTATCTAATACTCTGTCAACTCTGTACACAGTTCTCAGGTAACTCCAAGGCCCAAGCCTAATCCAAAGTAGAAGGTTTTCAAAAAGATAGCTACAATGCCAAAGACCTATACAAGAATATAATAATATTTTGAAAATGTCATGTACTATTTAAATGTTACCTTTTAAAAATAATGCTACTGGCTCTCTGTTCGAGAGTTAATTTCTCATGAGATAGAAGAGATAATCAAGTTCAACACAGTAGAGTTTGAACTTAGAAGAATGTGTTAGTGTCAGTCATTGATTTCCACTTTAGAGTTCAAGAAACTGGGGCAGGTGGCATATTGGTAACAGAAATAGAACCCTGGCTTCCAGTACTCTGGAGAGATGGACTGCATGACTGGGGAAACATTTTTGTCCCCTATCAATCCTAGCAACTTCTATAAGGAGACAACTTCTTTACTTAACTCTGGTAGAAACAATTACTCTGCATGCCATACTCTTGTCATTTTATACATATGAATTCTTGTTGAATATCTGGTGGGAATGAGACACTGTATTTGTGACATTAGTATATACTATATAACTTGATTCTTATTATAGATTTGTAAAGGAATTACTACCCACACTATAAATGAGAAACGTGAGGCATAAAGAGGAAGAGGCTTGAAAATCACACAGCTTGCAGGATAGAATTTGAACGAAGGTCTTCTGATACTTTGTCTTGTGATCTTCATGTTGTTTTGTTTGTATGTTTGTTGGCATTCACTGGCAGAGGAGGCCTATTCTGGAACTCCTAACAGAGTAGAGAGATAGGATATCAAGGCATATTTCATTGATACTTTTCTTTGTCATTTTCCAGTCACTTTACCTAATATATAATAAAAAGTATGGTGACAAGGTGAATATTTGGTTGTACCCTTCTCTTATATTGATATGTTGCATTTGTTTGTATTTCATATTTTTCATCTACTTGATTGTGGACATAAATAGAAGTTCCAATTGATATTATTAGGGGAGAGTTGACATTCATTAATTTATTCATTCACTCAACAGACATATAAAACAATTAATGTGGGTCAAGTTTTTGGTAGAAACAAGAGTAAAATAGTCATAAGAAGAATGTGCTGGCTCTGATAGTGTCTACTGCAGAGAGACAAGGACCAAATAGTCACAGAATTAAATATAAACTTGTAACCATGGTATGTTCTGAAAAGGATATGAACTACTGAGAACAAATAATGAGAGTCTGTATACTTTTTCAAGGATTAGTAATGCTTTCCTGAAGAAGTGATGAAGGAGAACATAAATAATGATGAGAAGAATTGAAGAAGTTTCTGATGAGTAAAATTAAATAAGTTAAAAAGGGAGAGGAGGGAGTATTTCAAAGTATATCAGCTTATGAAAGGACTTGTTAGGGAGCAGGGGCATTCTGTACACAAAGAACTGAAAAAACATCCATGTGATGATCTGCATGGAGGATGAGGAGAAGTAGACCGTAAGATGATCTTTCACAGGAGATAGAGGTAGTAACTGCATGATGTAGTTCAGGATCATGGCATTCATTATTAATAATATTAAGCAAGATGTTGAAAATTTTAGTCTGTTTTATTTATTTTTTTCATCTACTCCATTGTGAGGACAATGGACTTAATGGGGGTTCAGAATGGATGAGGGTAGTGCAGTTAAAAATATATTGACTTAGTCAATGATGGTAGCCTGGGTTATGTTGGCATTAGGTCAAGCTGCAAGCTAACAAGTTAGCCTTCACAGTTTCATATATATTTTGTGACAGTTGACATGAGGCTTCCCGGATCAGACATGCATGCAGTTTATTACTGATGGCAAAATGCAGTAGCTAGAACAATACCTTTGTGTGAATTCCCCAAGCCTCAAGCCCCATGGGGAAATATTACCCACATGTGCAGTAGGTTGCATGTAGCCCAGGACAGAAAGCCTGAACTTAGAAGACTCAGAGTTTCTATAGGACAGCTAGCACTTCTATCTATCCTTCTCTTCAGAGAAATTACATATTACGCAGATCTCTTCTAGAGAAAAGGAGGAAGTTTCTTTATATGGTTTCTCTTGGAAAGGAAGCAGATATTTCTAGGGAGAGAAGAATAAGGTCTCATGGCTCAAAATGTTCCCATTGTTTCTGTCTTTAGGGAAATACTACCTTTAAGGTCAAAAGCTGCCTGTTATCCCGTTATTCTTTTGGTATATTTTACTCAGAAGGTTTGCAAAAGTGCCAGAATTATGAAAAATTCTCTCCTAACAGGTATTAGATAAAGAGATTTATATAAATGAGAGTTAACTTCACTAACCTCAAATAATATAGACCTCTGAGAAAGAGCAAGACAGACATGAATGACTTGTAAGTATGTAAGTATATACAACTTATATTATATAAGTATAGTATCCTCAGATAATTATTAGTTGCCTGAAAATAGAGTTTGTTTCAGTTATCTGTTACAGCATAACAAAATATCTCAAAATTGAGTGGCCTACACAACTTATTAACTTTACTTGGGATTTTTAAAGTCAGAAATTCAGGATGGCTCAGCTATGAATATTCCACTGAGAGTTTCTCAATGAGAAGAATAACACAGAATGTATTGCCATCTTTAATCTAGTGCATTTTTTATTTTAAAAATAATAATTCTGTGAAGAAGAGTATATCATTTTCTATTGCTACAATAACAAATCTCACAAATTTAGCAGTATAAACCACATGCACTTATTATCTCACTGTTTTGTAAGTCATACTTCTAGGCAGGCTTGATCAGAACTATGCTAACAGTCTTACAAAGTCAAAATCAAGGTGTCAGTTGGCCTGGATTCTTATTTGGAGGCTCTAGGGAAGAATCCACTTTAAAGCTTATTCCAGTTTTTTGGGAGAATACATTTCCTTCTTATGCTTTCCCGTGTCCCTAAGCTAGCAAAGGTACTTGGAATCTCCAACTTTCCCATCTGCTAAATCTTTCTGATTTGGTCTCCCGTTCTTACCTGGGAGTAAGCTCTACTTTTATGGGTTTCTGTGATTACATTGGGCCCACCCAGATAATCCAGGATAACCTCCCTATTTTAAGGTCAACTGATTAGTAACTGTACTAAATTGAATGGTATCCCTCCAAATGTCATGTCTACCCAGAACTTCAGAAAGTGACCTTATTTGGAAACAAGGCATTTATAGACATAATTAGTAAAGTTAAAAGGTCATACTGAATTAGTGTGGGCTCTAATTCCAATATGACTGGCGGAGAAGAGTGGAAGAGATGCAGCTGCAGATACACACACAAAGGAGAACGGTGTGTGATAATCAAGGCAGAAATTGGATGAATATAGCTGCAAGCCAAAGAATACCAAGGATTGCCAGCAACCACCAGAACCGAGGAATAAACAAGAAAGGATTCTTCTCTAGAGCCTTCAGAGGATACAAATTCCTGCCAAAACCTTGACTTCAGACTTCTAGCTTCCAGAAATCTGAGAGAATAAATTTTTATTGTTTTAAGTTACTAAGTTTTTTACAATTTGTCACAACAGCCCTAGGAAGCTAATACAATAATCTTAATTATATCTGCACTCCCATTTGCCATATATTACAATATATTCATGAGCATGACACTTGGTCTGAAGGTTATGGTGCCTATCCCTGGGCCCCATGATCCACATCCCTATCAAGTGCAAGATATATATTCATTCCTCCCCAACTCCTAAAAAGTCTCATTATAGCATTAACTCAAAGTCTAAAATTTCATCCTAATACCACCAACTCCAAATTCCCAAATCTCATCTAAATTTTATCAGCTCACAGGTCCCAAAGCTTGACATTTCAGTAATAGAAATCAGGTGCAGGTGAGGTGCCCCATCACAATGTTTCACTATCTGTAGGCCTGTGAAGCTAATGAAACAAATTATCTACTCACTACACTCCCAGCATAAAAAGGTGAGACAAGCATCAGGTAACAAGAGACGTTTGAGTTCAAAACTGAGTGAATGTAAGGAAAAAGGAAGCACTGGTTCAGAGCCCTTCTGAAATTCAGCCAGAAAAACTCCATTAAGTTTCTAGGGCTGGGAAAAATCTTCCTGTCTCTCCTCATTCCACCCTCTTGTCTCTGTTCTGTGTTCAATCCTCTAGGCACTTGGTTCTACACTCCCAGGTGGCATGCTTCTGTTTTCATAAAACTGGGTACATGTTTGCAGCTAAGTAGTTTTTTATGCTGCTTTCCATCAGTAGGAGTTTAGGGGTTCATCAGCCTTCTTCTCATATTCTTCTTGTCCCTTTCCTTTCAATCTAAGTTGGCAGATTTTCTGCTGATATAAAATTCTCAAGAAACTGGTGATTTTTGTGTGGATTTATCAGGGAATCACTCCGTTGGAGCAAGGCTCTTCCACAGATCTTTCTTCAATAATCCCTTCCCTACTTTTGGCTTCTACTAAGATGAGCAATGGGCAATATTCTTAAAATGTCTAGAGAGCCTCTGATTTGACTGAGTGATTTGATTTTGTGTAACCAAATACTCTGATCTGTTGATCTTTCTTATGTTTCAAGACATTGTACCACCATATACTCAGCTTTCTGTTACACTTTCCAAAGAAATCTCTCAATTTTAAGTGACTTTTGTCATCTGGATAAGCTGAGAATTTTCCAAATCATCAAGTTCTGGGTCATTTTTGCTTAGCAAATTTCCCCCCAATTTATTCCCCTCCTCATTTTACTATAAGCAGTATCTTCAATATTTTGAAAATCATATTCATTGCTTACAAGGTCTGCTTTTCCTAGAACTCCAGGACACAATTTGCCTAGCTTTCTGAATATTTATAACAAGGACCCTCTTTCCTATTATTTCCAATAGCATTTTCTTCACTTTTTTCTGAGCTCTCCCTAGCAACACATTAGTCAACATATTTCTTTTTTACAGTCTGTTCAGGACAATGTAGGCTTTTACTAGTATGCTTCTCAAAATTCTCCTAGCTTACTCCCACTACCCCACTCCAAAGCCACTTCCATATTTTTAAGTACTTGTTACAGCAACAAACTTACCATTTCAGCGTAGCTGGATTCCTCACATGCAGGCTCATTTTCTGCAGAGAGAAGTTCTCAATGGGAAGAGTAGCCAAGAATTGGCATCTTTAATCTACTACTGCGTTTCTTTAAACAAAAACAAAAAGCTGATAACTTATGAAGAGGAGTGATTAGGCTGCCTAAGAAATAGGAAAGCAAATTCATTTCCAATAATTGTTAAAATCATTTTATCAATCTCCTTTTGTTTGAATTAAGGTCGACATTTTAAAATACTCTTTTATTAAAGAAGGCTGAATGGTATCTTTACCTGGAAATTTATTAATAAATCATTTGCTACCAACTGCAGTTAATATGAATTAAACCATATATTTAAAAAAAAAGCTGTGACTTGGACTTGTGTGTAACTTATTCAGATTATATTTTCTTCAATTATTTAAAATTAGTGAATGCCACTTTTTGCTCATGTAGGTTTGCTCTCTCTCATCCCATTGAAATTTAGCAAAAGATCTCAAAAATCACTTTAAAATATCAAGTTAATTATTTAGAATTTTTATTCAAAATAAGAGAATGAGAAATAAACAATAATAATTTAAGGATTTCACAGAGATGACTGAAGGAAGAAGATTAAATGATATACAAAGGAAAACATGACGAAATGTGATATTATTTAATCTCTTCTGCTTTCAGTAAGAAGGAACCAAAAGATCAGGTTTTCTGTTCAAGTGACAGTTCAATGGTGTTTCATTTCCCAGGAAAAAAAATTAATTCAGAACCTGAGGCCTGAAATCAAGCATTTATGAAAGTTAAATTGGACCCTAATTTAAAAACTCAAAAGATAAAATCCTTGGTATTCTTTAGTGGTGATTTTTTAGAAAGCTACTTTTATTCTGGGAGAATTAAACTTTGAAGCAGTGTTTCTGAAAGTGGCATCAGCTAAATGTCCAGGTATGTCTTATATATGTACATTTGTCACTTTAAAGATTGAAAACAGAATTAAGTGGATCAATAATAGTTGAAAAATACCACATTTTTAAAACAGTGGGCTTAAATAGGTTTGTTCTTTCTTGTCAAATTAAAATTTACTGTAGATGTCATAAAATGGCTTTAATAATTATCTTTAAAACATCAGATCTTTTTATAAACTTCCACATGGAAATAAGAGAACTAGAGAAAAACAGGAATTTGTTAGAAGTCTTAAAGAAATGTTCAAAAAAATAAGGATAAGTCATATGGAAATGGGAAAATATGTTAAATGCATGTAATATACTCTAAATCCACCATATATGTTCTACTAAATATATATGTTTATTTATATAATAAAATTTTATATTTCACATATAATAATATAAAGCATATTATTAACTGCATTCCCATATAATATAAATTATGCATATTAATATAAAATATATC
>JAPYYM010001802.1:0-13043 GCA_028534135.1 Potos flavus
AGAGAGCACAAGTAAGCAGAGCGGCAGGCAGAGGGAGAGAGAGAAGCAGGCTCTCTGCCGAACAGAGAGCCCGATGTGGGGCTCGATCCCAGGACCCTGGAATCATGACCCGAGCCGAAGGCAGCTGCTTAACCAACTGAGCCACCCAGGTGCCCCCAAAATTAATCTCTTGATAAGGGGTTTCTTTCAACTGAGTTTAAACTCATTGGTCACAGATGCTGGATGTCTGGCTCCACTGGCTTCCAGATGAAAGTGAAACAAGATTTTTCTCTTTCTTCTTTTCACTCTTTTGTTTTTCAATTACTACACCAGATATCTTCACGTTGCATTAATGGGCTCCTGTGGCCTCTGGCTTCTGGATAGTTCAGTCATTTGGAAGCAACAGCAGGAGATTGGAGAAAGGAAAGAGAGTGACACTAGACTATATACTCTCAGGTTCTCTCACTGCCATGGTTGAAGATCCTCTCCCACAACTTTCTTCCTTTCAGGGTTCCAATTAATCTCTCATTTCCCCCTTTAGGTCTAGGGGTGGTAACAGCCTTCCAATTACAAGCCCCAGGGGTGTACACTATTTCCTGTGTCTTCTCAATGCCCACAATCTTATTAAATTCCCCTCGGATTATCTGAAGTAGAAGTGTGCCACCTATTTCCTACAGGGCCCTGGCTAATGAAGATACCCTTGAGTTTCTGGCATGGACCTTCAGAAACACTAAGTATCAGGTTTTAGGAAAAATAAGTTGGCCTGGGGATAGCTGTTTTCAGGACTGAAGATCCACTTGAGTGAGGAATGAGTGATGTGATAATTTTAGATGGTCTGTTGGCCCTTCAGAATCTTTTTTAAAAATCAGGTTTATCAGAGATTTGATTCAGAATCAATAAAACCTCTGGGATCTTAAAGAAACTTAATCAGTGCCAATGAAAAACAATATAGGCTATAACTGTGGAAAGAAAAACAACTCTACTCAAGACATCAAGAACCTTCTAGTTGAGACAAGCATAAGAATTTGAGGTCAATACAAAACTTGTTTCTTAGAATTTTAATTCAAAGCTCCAAAAGAATTTCATATTTAACCTTAATTCCCCTGGACTCTTCACTTGAAAAGAGATGAATCTTTGAACATCCATTTTTTTCCCCAAGAAATTTATAATGGGAAAATGTTTATCATCAAATTTAGGGCATTTTTTTTTTTACATTTCATTTTAGGCACAATCTAATATAGTTCCACTTTAGTTTATAATTTGACTTCATTTTATTATTTCTAAGCTATATTGGACAATATGGGCATCATAGTTTTTATGGGAAATGGGTGTCAAGTTTCTGTCTTGTGTACAGAGGAATTTTGGAGTCCACTTAAATAATGTGCAGTTTTGACCCATTTCAGAGCCTGGAAGGAACAAAATCTATGTTGCCACCAATAGCTCAAAGAGGATCCAAAAGAAGTAATGAGTTGCACTAAGGGACCCATCTCAGGAAAGAGTAGCAGGAATGCTCTTGACATAGTACTTATCACTGCTCCCATGGAGCAGACATAACCCAGTCAGTTCAGTTCAGGGTGTCTCTAGGGGACATTTTTAGGAAAATTCTTCATTATAAAGGACTGTTCAGTGCATTGCAGGATATTTAGCATCCTTGTCCCCTGCCCCTGACTACCCCACTACACACCATCAGTATTCCATAATCACTGTTACAACAAAAACTTCCCTAGAGTAAAATAATCCTGGTTTAGAACCACTGGGTTAAAAGAATAAGAATTTCAAGAAGTAACTCCTTTCCTGCTCTTGAGGTTTCTTTCCAATGTGAAGGGAGCCCCATTAAAGTAACATTCTTGGGCTCTTGCCAAAACTTTACTCCCTCCTCCCCAAGAGAGGCACACAGACTTACTGAATGCAAATTTAAGAAAAATATAATGGCATGTTCAACCTTTTCCCCTTCCCTTTCTCTTTGAAATAATCTGACTGCAGCAAGCAAACATTAAGTGTTATCTCCATAGGCTGAAGGTTATCTCCATAGGCTGTGACCCTGTGGAGCAGTGTCTGCCTAGTCCTGTGCTGTTTGGGCCTGGGTAGGGAAGATTGCCTAGCTCTGGAGTTTGTTTTGAAGAAGTTCATTGTCCCTACAGCTAAACCACAACCACCAACATCAGCTTTATGAAAAATAAAGGTGGTGCTTTGATCTCCCATCCTTCCTATATCATTTCTCAGTTCATTCAAAACATTAAAAGAAATGAGGGATATTATTTACCTAATCTTCTCAAACCCAAATACCTACCATATTTCTGCCTGTCTACTAACTTAAATTTTCTACTACTCTAGATTTCTTTCCCCATCAGACACATCCTTCTTCAGCAAAACTTTTCACTATCTAAATCAAGCCCACATTTTTAAAAATCTAGTCTTCTCTCCCTCTCCTAGTCATATGCAAAATCTACGGTAGCTAAGAAAATGCAGACACTTAGAAATAGTTTAGTATTAAAAGCTTAGGAAAGCATAATAACAGCAAGTGCCATCTAGGAAAACCTTAATTCACATCTGCTTTTCCCTAAATATCTAATTTTTTTCCCATCCCTGAAATTCCTGAATAAGGTTGACCTTCTTCTAAAGAATCTTCAGTAAAATAGTTCTATCACTATCACTAAGATTGATCTTTAGAAACCATACAGATTAAAAACTCACTGTTAAAGTTTATTATCTCTCATTCTTTTATTAGCAGTACTTTCATTGCCAAAAATATTTTCCACAAAGATAGCCCAATTCAAGTCTTTTGAGCTACTCAATTATTCAACTATTTGGGGTTTTGAAGAAAAATAACAGGCAGCATTTTTTCAGCCACTTTTTCCTCTTAATCGCTAAACATGTATACTTTAAGAGAAATTTGATCCAGCTTCTTCTGGTTGTTTCCATTTAAACCGTTAAAATGTTATTTTTTAAAAGTCATTTGTTGTCCAAAAGACTTTTTAAATTAGTTTCTTTGCTTAAAAATCCAAATTGGCCATAAGAACATGAGCTCTGATGCCAAAACGATCAGATTTGGAACAAAAGTGTGAGCCCCAAGTTGGAAATCAGTTTTAAATACAGGCTATGACATAAAGGGACCATGTGGACTTCTCCCCCAACTCACTGAGCCTTCTGTGGAAGCAAACATTACAGCTGAGGTTACCAAAAGGTCTTCAAAATAAATCCTATGATCAGTAATCAGTCAGAGCTTCTGAAAATTCTAATTTATGACCTTAATTGTCTCATATTTGTGCTAATCTCATGTGACTTCTTTACATTATTCAAGGGGGAAATGCTTTCAACTAACATTTAACTCAAAAATAATGAAATGCATTCACCTTTTTTTTTTTAACGTTTAACTCTTTCCCTCTTTCTTCAAAATTAAGGAAATCCCTTCAATTAGAGGAGAAAGTAACATCATTATTAGAGCTCATTTTACCTCTTGCTATCCACTAGAAAACTCTTTATGCTTCCCCAAAAGTACCATCACCACTGGTGGTAGATTTTTGTACACTTCTGTTGCTGCGTCATAAACACAGAGAAAGCAAATACTTCCAAATATAAAGCAAGGTACCAAACTGCCATGTTAACAGTGAGAGAGGTAAAAGAAACTGGAAACAGTTGTCTGCTTTGCTTATTAGTCAAAAGAAAAATTAAAGTTGAACTTCCTTTCTGCACAAGTTTCTCAATCTTCCTAATAAGAAGAATGGACTTAAACTTTACTAACTTCTTTATTACTAACTTTGTGCACTAGAAAGATACATCATCATTCAAACTTGCCTACTTCCCCTTCAAAATAAGCAATCTGAAAATATATTTCTATAAGCTATAAAGATTAATGAAATAAAAGCAACAATTTTCAAAGATATTAGGGTATTTTCCTGTTCATGTCTTAACATACAGATAATTGGAAGAAATGGCTCAAAGAAATAAAAGATGGAGAAGGAAGTGCACAAGTTGAGACCAAAGATACAGTTTATGTAAGGGACATATTGCCCGCTTTCAGAATGCTGGTTTTTGGGGAAGGCATTCAAGAATACATCTAATTTTTTACCGTGATTAACATTTAACAAGTCTAGTTCTGGCTTCCCAATTTAAAATATAATGTCAAAATGTCTTTGAGTATGCTTAAATGACTTTTATGCACAATTATCTATCTACTTCCTGAGGTACTAATATTCTAAAAATCACCAAACAATTCTGTATCACTTTGTAGTACCTTTATCAGTCTATTAAATTAATGCATTGAACTGCCACCCTATAAACCATTACTTATCAAATGATAATTTATGTATCAGTTATTCACTAGAGGTTAATTTATAATGGTATCTTAATGAATTATGGTCAGTGGTGGCACCAAATATGAAAGATGAATAAACATGCCTAATTAAAAATTGAATAGTAGCTTTACTTTGAAATTTTCATAATTCATTATTCTTAAGTTTTTAAGCAGGACAAAGTTACCCTTATTTATTGCTATAATTTAATTATCTTTTGTTACTTCCCTTTAATTCTCTAAGACTCTACAATAATAAAGATAAATGACACAGATATAGGAAGACAATTATTGATTAATAACAAAAAGTAATAATTTTCAGGGTTTCGCAAATGTTATTTGAGATGTTTAACATTAACATCTCAGATGTTATTCATTAAGCTGTTTGCATAGCCCAATGCTGACATTTGTAGAAAGATAACACACTGCTCAATAAAAAAACAGTAAGTTTTTTCTTCTTTTACATGAGCCACTTTTAAAGGTAGGCAGAGTACGTTAATGAGCTTACTTTGTAAATCTGCTATAAGGCAAATAATCTGACAACTCCAAACAAGGGATACTATATATTCTAAAAAAATAAGTCACATAAAAAAGAATTAAACTACGTATCACTTATGCAATGGTTAATAAATTTTTTAAGGTTTATATTTTAATATGATGGCCTATAATCTGAAAGGTATCATTTTAATCTGAAAAGTCCTGGAATGTTAAACATTGGAATTTTAGAGAGGGTGAATATAATTGTACATTCATAACACATTCTCACAAACTGAGTAAAAGGAAACGAAACCACTGGTAAAGAGTCTGACACATCATAGCAAGTATCGAGTCTCAGCTATTCAATTTATTATAAAGCATGAATAATATTACTTACTTGCCTCACTTAAGTTAATGTTTTCTTGACAGTAAAACCTATTATTTTTTAGGAGTCTCTGTTCCTTTTAGACTTCATCCCTTTGCCTCATGAAAGGACCCAGAAAAAGATGATTTTTTTCCCCACTTGCATTTTTGTTCTTTTCTTACCAACACTTGTTTTCTCACAACCAAAATACACAGAAATTTCACACTGTCTTTGTAGAGTACTCAATAAATCCCACTCAACATTTGGCATAGCTCACCCGAACCTATCTTTAATAAGGCAGTAATCCCTTTCCTCAGAGGTGCTGCATCATTCTGACAATCATGGCACTGGTGTAATTTCCTTTGCCAACATGACAAAACAGAGAACATTCTACAATGCCTCACGAGCACCAGCCCAGGGAGACGATGAGCTCAGCTCTCTCATGACAGAATACCATTGTGAGAAAATAAAAAGGTCCATGTAATAATTTTTAGGTTTTACAGATGCTCTATAAATTTTAATACTAATAACCTCATTCAGAAGAAAATAAAAATTAATCCAAAAGAACAATTACCTTTTCTTATTAGGCTCTTCATTTCATAACAGGCTACTCTAGAAAATCTTCTTGATTGATTCCCCAAATCAGGATAAAAGTGACATCCACTGACAGGTCCAAGCAAAATCCCTATTTCCAAGAAGCCAAGTAAGAGAAATAAAAAGAGAATTCACTTTTTTTTCCACTGGATGCAACTACGACAAGAAAGGCTGGTTACAGCAACACTAAACTTGGCTCAATCATGCAATGGTCTCAGTTTGGGATAGAAGTGAATTTATAATGTATGACAGAAGCAAAGTTGTAATGTACAATTATATAATTTACTTGAACAGTTGCTTTCCATATGGGAAGTAACAGATTGCCCAGTTGCATTTTGGCTAAGACTAAACCTACCATTATTCAGGGTAAAACAATTTTGTTGAAATTTGGAAATCCTGCAGAAAGCAACTCTAAATCTCTCTGATGACTCCTGACATTGTTTCTTTTTTCATAGGAATAGTATACAGCTGTATCCTCCTTTCTAAATGCTCCTGACCCACATTTAGCACAAAGTATTTTCTGGAAAATGAGATAACCACTCCAGCCATTCATCCAAATTTCCATGATGAAATCAAAAATAAATTCAGAGATGAAAGGATAAAAAAAAAAATCTTTCTGTGCATTTTCTTTTCTAAGCATTTAATATCATAAGGAAAACATACTTTGAAAGAAATGGGTCTTTTTCTCTCTCATTTTATATCTCAGTTGAATACCAAAGTAGAACTCCTACATACTTAATAATATTCCCCCTGGTTAAGTATACTCCAAGAAAATAATATTCCCCCTGGTTAAGTATACTCCATATTTTATGGGCTGTGGAACATTCTTATTCATGACCTTAACATTCTGAAACAGGTTGATGGATAAGCAATGCCTTTTCTATACTGGTGCATAAATGATCTGGATTCCAGGATTTATCTTCAAAGTTTGAAAAATTACATTGTCCAGTAAAAATATGTCATTATTACCCCTTGAAAGGGTCTTGAAATTGCAACTATCTTCGGCCAAATATTATTTTCTGAAATATGTCCCCCTGTGCATGGATTTATGAGTCCTGTGATTAAACAAAGGGAAATTATCCAAGGTAAAGTTGTCCAAATAGGCAATTATCCAGCACACTAGAGCCAAAACAATCCCCTGGAGGTAATTGCACAGGTTCAACTGCAGCTGTGTGGGAAGTATGAACACCAATCAGCTCTCTGAAGAATTTGGGTGTCTCTAGGAAGAATAAACTGGGAAGACTGTTTTTGTGTCCTAGGCTATTGGTTTACTTTTTTTTTTTAAGTGGACAGGAGGCTTAAAGCATTTGCATACCTATGGTTGATCTACCTCTAAATACCTATGTCACACTGTAGTATTTCTATCTCTAATTAATTACTTTGCATTACATTATATAATGTTACAATTATACTAGAACATAATAAACTTTTTTGCAGCTCTGGAGTATTCAAAGAACAAACCAAATGGTGGAAACCTAAGACTGGAAAACACAATGCAACAGTATCAGACACTTTCATGTAGTCTTGCAAAGAATAATAGGCTTTCATGTGCAAACTAGCTGCACATATTCAATCTCATTTGATCCTCTGGATAACCCAAGAGGTTCACAGGGAAGTTCTTATGATCCTTTTACGAATGAGGAATTTAAAGCTCAGAAAGTTTGGGATATATTCAAAGGCACCCACCTAGTAAGTGAAGAGTAAGGATTCGAAACAGATGTTATTTGAGAACCAGGGCTCTCTCCATACATGACTGTTAGGGCAAGCTCTGCATCTGAGAGTATACAGCCCCTGTCCTACCATCTCCACTACCACTACTTCCACTGTACTGATAAGTGAGCTCTGTACTCTAGTAAGTCTTCTTTTATGATGAGAGCATCCTAGGGAGCTTTTAACATTAAGTCAACACCATTTAATACGAATTATCTGTTTTTATCAGATATTTTAATCCTCAGAATAAGACAGAACCTGCAATGTCTACAAACTAAATAAAGCAAAGAAACTGGGTAGTAAAAAACACCCAGGTCAGGGATGCTAAAATTGAAAATATTCACTAACGTTAACCCATTTTAAAATGATACAATGGGAAGCACCTAACTACATTCCACTTTCCAGATGTCTTTTTAATCCAAACATGATTTAGAAGAAAATGTTTATAGAATAAAAAGAAATCAGCTATTTATGCCTATGTTGCCATACATTTTGAGTCCATCACTTAATCAGAGCAATGCATTTAACACCTGTTTATCATATTCGACTGGGTGTCAAATACTGAGATAAATTCTGGGATTAAAGTACAAATAAAAAAATAAAATAAAATAAAGAAAGAAAAAAAAAAGTACAAATAAGACAGTATCTCTGCATCCAAGAAACCTGTAGTGAAGCAAGGTAGACGTGTAACACCTGACACTACATCCTTTCTAGGAATTCAATTTGTTAAATGACAAAAAACTACTTAATCTGACACTGTCAATTATTTCTCCTTGAAACTCTCTCTTCCCTTTGCTTACATGACACCAAGTGGGGTGCTTTCCCATAACCTGTCAACCTTCCCTCAGATAACTTCATGGGTTCCTTGTTGTTCTGCTCACCTCATAAATGCCAGTGTTCCTAAGTAATCTGTCAATTTGCTCTCTTCTCCCACTATACAGCCTCTCCCTGGGCTATCTCCTACTCATAGGCTGATGACTTCCAATCAATGTTTCTAGCACATTTCTCTGTCCTGAAACCAGTCCTATAAATTCAGCTGCTCACCAGACAGCTCCACAAAAATGTTTCAGCTATCTCACTTCCAAAATGGCTCTGCTTTCTGGATTCCTTTCCCCAATGATTGGCAACATCAGCCAATTTGGATCTCAAACTCATACATTAGGGTTTTTGGTCCCAAACTTTCACTCACTCTATACATTTAATCGGTTAAAAGCCACCTACTCATTTACTCATTCATTCAGTCATGTGTTAACTCTCTATTTATTACCATGTAATGTGCCAGACCCTAGAGTGCAATGCTGCCCTAGTCACTGCTCCTACAGAACTCAGTCTATTGCATGATACAGACAAATACACTAGTAAATATAATACATTGTTATAAATGCCATGACGACATACATACAGGGTGCCGTATGACATACCCAGACTTGAGGTGGGTATATGAAAACAGAAAAGGCTTTCTAGGGGTGTCCAGGTGGCTTCAGTCGGTTATGCATCTGCCTTCGGCTCAGGTCTTGATCCCAGGGTCCTGGAACTGAGGCCCACGTGGGACTTCCTGCTCAGCTTCTCCCTCTCCCTCTGCCCCTCTCCACCACCCTCCACTTATTCTCTCTCGCTCCCTAATAAATAAAATCTTAAAAAAAAAAAAAAAAGAAAAACACTTTCTAAAGGAAGTGACATCTAAGATGAAGTCTAGAAAATGAGTAAGAGTTAAACAAATTGAAGTAGGAAGAAGAGAGCATGTGTCAGATCATGAAATCGAGAGAAGATGAGCGAAAATGAATGGAAAGAACTTTAGTATGTCTAGTGCTTAGAATAAAAAAGGTTAAGCAGTTAGTGGTGAGTGTAAAGTAGAACTTAGAAGACATGCTTAAAAGTTTAGGCCAGAAGAGCAACTAGAAGTTCCTGGGGGTTTTAGCCAGGTGAATAATAATATGTGCACTTGAACAGATTTACAAAAGAAAAGATTACAGCATGGAGATGAAATAGAAGGCTCTTGCGTTTATCCAGATGACAGCTAAATGTCAACTTGAACTAGGAAAACAGCAACAGAAATAGAGAAATGTTGGCAGATCAGAGAAATATTTAGAAGGTAGAGCAAATAGGATCCAACTATCTTTAGATATGGAACATAAAGGAGAAAGACCAGTCAAAGATCATTTTCAAGTTGCTCCTTTGAATAACTAGATGATGACATTTAATGAGATTGGAAACAACAAAAGATAAGCAAGCTTGTAGGAAAAGATAAGATGTGTTGTTTTGAAATACCTACAAGAGAGCAAGTGAAAACATCTAATAGGCAATTATATATATTGGTTTGAGTTAAAAACTGATTGTTGAGAAGGAATCAACCACTTGGAAATCAATACCATACGGTTGGTATGGGAACAGATGGTCTAGTAAAAACAGTCATGGGAACAGATGGTCTAGTAAAAAGAACTATAGAATAAAAAGAGAAGGCTATAGGAGAGACTCCTCAGGGAAAGAATCCTGCAAAGGTGAATAAGAAAAAACAGCTAGAAAAGTAAAAGGAAACTTTTACCTAAAATATCAGAAGGCCAAAGGAAGAAAGTGCATCAGGATCGAAAGTGTGAAAGACAAGAAAGAGGTCAAATAACATAAGAATTGAGCCATGCCTCTTGGCTTTAGCAAGATTACTAGTGACTCTGGAGAGGAGTTTCAGCCAAGCCAAGGAACCAGTGGAGTGAAGGAACAGAACTAGTCGAGGAAGTTAGGAGGTGAGAGTGGAAGCACAAAGTGTAACCAACTCTTTCAAAATGGAAGGGAGTGGAAAGAGAGCAAAAAGATCCAAAAAGGGATGAGAGCTCCAAGAATGATACGTTTACAAAATGGGAGCAACTTATGCCACATTTAAATTCTAACAGAACATAACAGAAGGAGAAAGGAAATAATCCACTAAGCAAGGTCCCTGAGATGATGGCAGGGTATGAGATCCAGAGCTCACTTAGAGATTATACTTAAACAAAAGAAAGGATCCTCTCTGAATTATAACAGGAGGGAATGAGTAAAAGATGGGTATAGTATAGATTTTCTTTGTGGCAAAATATGTTTATCAGTTAAGAAAGGAGTGGTTGGGGGAGGGCATAAGTAGCTGGAGTCCAAGGAGAATGAACAAAGCTTTTGTTTTTGTTTTTGTTTGTAAGATTGTATTTATTTATTTGAGAGAGAGAGAGCGAGAGAAAGAGCACATGCACAAGTGGGGTGGGGGTAGTGGAGCTACAGGGAGAGGGAGCAGCCAACTCCTCACTGAGCAGGAAGCCTGACTTGGGGCTGGGTCCCAGACCCTGGGATTTTGACCTGAGCCGAAGGCAACCACTTAACCAACTGGGCCACCCAGATTCCCCAAAAATGGACAAGTTTCTAAAGAACTTCTAAGTAAAATGAAGAAATAACATTAAAAAAATGACCAAGATATGTAAAACATAAGGAAGTTTAGGGAATTGCTCAAGGGTGGTTGAAATGATGAACCATGGAAATTAAACCAGATATGATAGAAAGACAGGAAATATCAATAGAGAGAATGCTGCAGAGTCAAGGATGAGAGGTCCCCATGTGCAAAAAAAAAGAAGGAGAAGAAGAAGAAGGCGGCAGAAAGAAAGAATATCTAGTGAAAAAGGACTAATGCAAGAATGGGAAGGATGGTTTATTATTTCTAAGGAAGAAGTATTAGATATGTCAAAGTCCAGGGTGTAGCCATAGAAAAGGGTGAAGAAACAGAATGGAAATGAAGCTGTCCAGAGCCAAGTAACTGAGCAGATGACATGTTTAACTGTCTACAGACATGAACATGACAGTACCCTAAAAGGACACAATGAACCAGAAATGTGAGTCTAAAGGAATACTATCCTTAAGTTTAAATTAAAATAGCCAATGTTTTAATTTGTTCTAGACTGACACATACTGTATTAGATACCAAGTATGACAGAGTTCATAATTCAAAATAAAACAATTCTTCCTCTCAAAAATCTATTCAAAACAAACCTGTAGTTGCCAGAGGGGGTGGAGGTGGGGAGATGGGCATGATGGGTGAAGGGGATTAAGAGGCGCAAACTTCCAGTTGTAGAATGAATGAGTCATAGGGATGAAAAGTACAGCATAGCAAATATAATCAATAATATTGTCATAACTTTGTATAGTGACCCATGGTAACGTCATAGTGAGCATTTCGTAATGTACAGGATTAAAAAATAAATTACAAAGAGATAAAGAGGACAGCGCTGGCACTAACATTCAGGCCCTTCTATCTTTCTATTCCACTATTCTTGGCACGTTGGCTTGTTGCAAAATGGATTCTACAGCTTTGCTCTAGTCCCTCATTCAGGGCGGAAGAAGAAAGAGGAGCATCAGCAGCTATATCTGTTCTTTCAATTAAGAAAAGAGAAGCCTGGGACACCCGGGTGGCTTAGTTGGTTAAGTGGCTGCCTTCGGCTCAGATCATGATCCCGGGGTCCTGGGATCAAGTCCCATATCAACTCCTTGCTCGGCGGGGAGCCTGCTTCTCCCTCTGCCTCTGCCTGCCTCTCTGCCTGCTTGTGCTCTCTCTCTGACAAATGGATGGAATCTTTAAAAAAAAAAAAAAAAAAGAGAGAGAGAGAAGCTTTCCCTGAAGATCCTGCAGCTGACCTCCCTTAGGTATCAGGGCCCCTAAGGGAATCGCATGGCTACATTTAGCTAGGAGGGAATCTGAGAATAGGGGGAAGGAATACCATGATTAACTTAGACCTGTGGGTCTCCCTTAACCCCAAGGGAATGTTCTAATATGTGTGAAGACATTTTGATCATTGCAAAAAAAATGATGGAGAGACCCCAATGGCATGACTGGCATCTCATGCCAAGAGGCCAGAGATGCTAAAAACACTGAAATGTGGAAAACAATCCCCCACAATGGAGACTTGTACTGTTCAAAACACCAAAACACCTCCATCAACAGACACTGGCTTAGACCAGTTGTGACCAGCCACTGGAGTGGGCCCATTGCTACTACACTACAAACAAAATCTGTGTTCTGTTAGCAAAGAACCTGTGGAGGGAACAGTAGGAGAGTGAGATGAATATTGGGAAGAGAAGTTTGTACCATGTCATGTAGTTAATGAGAAGCCATAGAAGGATTTTTAATTAACAAGGAACATGACCAGATCTTAGATTTATCTGGTAGCAGTACTGAGGATGAAATGGAGACATATGAACCAATATAAGAGAAATCAGTTAAAGCAACCCAGGCCAAGATGATGACGAACTCAACTACACTTGGATCAGTGAGAATGGAGAAGAGGGATATTTACATCCATGATATTAACAAAGGAAAATCAACTTGGAGTCTTTGTTACTACATTTGACCTTAGTTCAGACCTGATTCTCCCACCCAATAGTTATATGACCTTAAATAATTTACAGAACCCTCAACTCAAATTTCTCCTTGACTTTAAAATAATAAGTTTCTAACTCACAAAATTGTTAGGAGATTTTAATGAGTTAATGAAGTATGTTAAATGCCTTTCATAGTATTAGACCAGTTCTTTTTATCATCATCATCAAAGGAATGAGGGGAAAATCAGTCCCTAGGTTTTTATGTTTGTTATTTGAATATAAGTATTTACTTATGGAGAG
>JAPYYM010001803.1:0-13042 GCA_028534135.1 Potos flavus
CTGTCTTTCTCTACCCCCTCAGGGATTCCAATAATTCTGACATTGGAACGTTTCATGGCATCATTTATTTCCCTAAGTCTGTGCTCATGATTCCTAAGCAGTTTGTTCCAGCCCTCCTCCTGACCTTTCTTCTCGACCATCTTGCCCTCTAGATCACTAATTCTATCCTCTGTCTCTGTAACTCTAGCTGTTAGACCTTTTATATTAGATTGGATCTCACTGATAGCGTTTTTAACACCTGCTGTACTGGTTTTCAGTTCTGCCCTTAGAGATTCTATGTTTTCATTAATGTTTTTCTCCATCCTGGCTGTTGCCTGGATAATTGTTACCCTGAATTCCCTTTCCGACATACTGTTTATGGCCATGTCAAATAGTTCTGAGCGAGAGGGCACAGTCTCTGGGTTTTTCCTCTGTTCGGTGTTCCTCCTCCTAGTCGTTTTGATGAGAAGTGGATGAGAGGATGTATAGCTGCGTATATCACCCACGATCCAGGCACGGTGCACCCTCTCTGCTGCTGCCTTCTGCTCTAGAACGCTCTGCCTTCTTCTTGCTGGTTTATGATAAGGATATAATTCAGGAACAGCCAAATGGAAGAGATGCATATGGTGGGAAAGAGCAAGGAGACTGCACACTCTCTCCACTTGCACCGCTCCCCAGCATGCACCAACCCGACAAAACACACTTTAAAACAAAGATTGTAACAAGAGCAAGGACACTACATGATGATAAAGGGAAAAATCCAGCAGGAAGATAAAATATTTGTAAATATTTGTGCACCCAACATAGGAGCATTCAAAAACATAAATCATGTGTTAACAGACATAAAAGAAGACATTAATACAGTAATAATAATTGACTTTAACACCGCACTTACATTAATGGGTACATCATCTATACAGAAAATAAAGGAAATAGTGACTTTGAATGACATATTGGAACAGATAAAATTAATATCCTATATATTCAGAACATTCTATCAAAAAAAATAGCAGAATACACTTATTTTCAAGTGCACATAGAGCGTTCTCCAGAATAGATCTCATATTAGAACACAAAAGAAGTTTCTGAATTTAAGAATATAAAACCACATCAAGCATCTTTCCCAAAAAGATATAAAACTAAAAATCAATTGCGAGAAAAATATGGAAAAAAAAACAAACACTTGAAAGCTTAGCAGCATGCTACTAAACAACCAATGGATCAACAAAAAATCAAAGAAGAAATCAAAAACACATGGAGACAAATGAAAATAAAAGCACAGTGGTTCTAATTCATTGAGATGCAGCAAAAAGTGTTCTAAGATGGAAGATTATACCAATATAGGCCTATCTCAAGAAAGAATAAAAATCTCAAATAAACAACCTAACCTTAATAAAACACCTAGGAATAAACTTAAGGAGATGAAAGTTCTGTACCATGGAAACTATAAAATATTGATGAAAGAATTTGAAGATGACACAAATAGGTATTTCTTGTTCAGGAATTAGAAGAATTAGTATTGGTGAAGGGTCTGTACTACCCAAAGCAGTCTATACAGATTCGATGTAATCCCTATCAAAATACCAACAGCATGTTCCTAGAACTGTAAAAAATAATTTTAAAATTTGGATGGAACCACAAAAGACCTCAAATAGCCAAAGCAATCCAAAAAGAACAAAGCAGGATATATTAAAGTCTCTGATTTCAAGATATATTACAAAGTTGTGGTTAAGTATGGTACTGGCACAAAAATAGACACATAGATCAGTGGAAGAGAATAGAGAGTCTAGAAATGAACCCACACTTACATGGTTAGTTAATCTATGACAGAGGAGATAAGAATAAACAATGAGGAAAGAATCTCTTCAACAAATTGTGCTGGGGAAACTGAGCAGCTACATGTAAATGAATGAAACCAGACCACATTCTTACACTGTACACAAAAATAAACTCAAAATGCATTAAAGACCTAAATGTGAGACCTGAAACTGTAAAATTCCTAGAAGAAAACATAGACAATAATTTCTTTGACATTGGCTATAGAAACTCTTTTTTTTAGGTAAGTCTTTTCAGGTAAGAGAGACAAAGGCAAAATTAGACTGTTGTGAGTACACCAAAAACACTTTTGCATAATGACAGAAACCATCAACAGAACTACAAGGCAACCTGTTGAATGAGAGAAAATATTTGTAAAATGATATATTTGATAAGGGCTAAATATCCAAAAGTTATAAAGAACTTAGACTACTCAACACCCAAAAAACAAATAATCTGATTTAAAAAATGAGCAGAGGACTTGGATAGACATTTTCCCAGAGAAGCCATATAGATGGCCAACAAATGCATGAAAAGGTGCTCATCATAACTAATCATCAGGGAAATGCAAATTAAAACCACAATGGGATATCACTTTATACCTTTCAGAATGGCTAAAATCAAATACACAAGAAATAAGAAATATTGACGATGATACAGAGAAAAAGGAACCCTCATGCACCGTTGCTGGGAATGCAAATTGGTGCAGCCACTGTGGAAAACAATGTGGAGGTTATTCAAAAATTTGAAAATAGGTAATTCCACTCCTGGGTATTTACCAAAAGAAAATGAAACTGCTAACTTGAAAAGCTACATGCACCCCTGTGTTTATTGCAGCAATATTTACAATAGCCAAGATATGGAAACATCTCAAGTGTCCATCCATAGGTGACTGGATAAGGAAGACTTACCTGGCCATAAAAAAAATGAAATCTTGCCATTGACAGCAACATGCATGAACCTAGAGGGTATAATGATGAGTGATACCAGTCAGAGAAAGATGAATACCACACTGTTTCACTTGTGTGGAATTTAAGAAACAATCCAAATGAACAAAGAAAAAGGGACACAAAGTATAGACCCTTTAAATACAACAGACTGGTGGTCGTCAGAGGGGTTGTGTGGGGGGGATGGGTGAAATAGATAAAGGGGAATAAGAGTACACTTAACTTGATGAGCACTGAGAAATGTATAGAATTGTTGAATAATTGTATTTTAAACCTGAAACTAATATAACACTGTATCTTAGTTGCAGTTCAATTAAAAAAAAGTTTAATACATGAAGAATATTGGAAATTGTCACAAACACAAACAAATATTGTTTCTAAAGAAAAACTCAGAATATGTGTTCTTTAAATGAGAATGAATCCTGATAGGACTCCCTTTTTACTTCCTTTTGATAGGAAAACAAAGGCATTTTTCTTCCAAGAAGAAATAAACCATTAACTCACTTTTCATTGAAGTATTAAAAGCAAATTTATATCAGGAAAGCATTAAAGCCCATATAATAGAATCAGGTTTTAGAGAGTGTATATATATTAAATATTTTTTTGCATTCAGTTTTGCTCTATACAGAATCATTGCTCATTATCGTTTTTGTATTTTGTATTTTTATTTTTTCTAATATCTGCACAAACCCTTGATGTCTAAAAGAAAATTACCATAAAATAGTCACTTGCAAACATGATTGTTTTCATTTTTTTCCTCCTGGGGAAAGTAAGAAAATGGATAGTCTGCTTTATCCCTTCTGAGGGATTTACTGTAAGAGTGTACTACCTAAATGTTCTGATCAACTCAGAATACCACTATAGTGATTGGTAATTTTCCTTTTCTCTACTCTTTGTGAGAATATATTTTCCCACATCCTAGTACTTGGTTATTTCTAACATTGTTCAGTTTTTCACCTTCCATTCAACCTTTTCTATGATTATGTTTCCCTTTTAATAAATAAACCTTCAATTCTTTATCGTTTTGAAAGCCTGAATACTGGATGTTGAGAGAGAAAAAGCATTCTCATGTACTTTCTATAATGAGTTATTGAGATAATTTTTCACACCACTAAAATTTCGTATAAGCTGTTGATTTTTCTGTGGTGTGTATGTATATGTATGTATGTATTTTAGATACGTACATATATAGTTATATAGTCTTAACCTGTGTGTACTTGAGCAACCCTAGGTCTTTTTGTTGTTTTTTTCATAAGTGCTTACATTCATTAGAAAATAAATTAATTTTTTCAGTGTGATTATATACCAGAATGCCTTAAATGTCAAATGTTGTAAATACACTTTATTATCCAATTGATAGTCAAAAGAGGGCAGTTGGGTGTTGTATGTAGGTGTTGAATCACTAAATTCTACTCCTGAAACTAACATTACATTATGTGTTAACTAACTAGAATTTAAATAAAATCTTGGAGGAAAAAAGTTAGAGGGGCGCCTGGGTGGCTCAGTCGTTAAGCGGCTGCCTTCGGCCCAGGTCATGATCCCAGGGTCCTGGGATCGAGCCCCACA
Organism: Potos flavus; assembly: GCA_028534135.1. Lineage (NCBI taxonomy): Eukaryota > Metazoa > Chordata > Mammalia > Carnivora > Procyonidae > Potos > Potos flavus. The sequence continues at coordinate 4,308 of JAPYYM010001803.1, forward strand.
TCGGGCTCCCTGCTCAGTGGGAAGCCTGCTTCTCCCTTTCCCACTCCCCCTGCTTGTGTTCCCTCTGTCGCTATCTCTCTCTCTATAAATAAATAAACAAAAATCTTTAAAAAAAAAAAAGAAAAAATTAGAAAGAATCTGAAATAAAATCTGCTGTTGGTGCTTTTTTACTAACCTTTCCATTGTATGCAGGCATGCAGATAGTCTTTTCTTATAAAATGGTAAAAGTACTTGAACAAGCTTGTGCTTTCTTGTCTCATGCCATGAGGTTGACAGTATCTAGTTATATCACAACATTGCCACTTGAAGTTTGGATTATAATTGGAACTAATTTATTAATGATTATAGCACATGTATCTAAAATATCTTAATGTTTATAATTTGATAATTCTGTATTTGCTTGATTTTGAAGATCAGAGGCTTTCATTTTCTAGTGAAACTTATGTAACCTCATGTGTTCTGTCAGCAGTGCCTTGTGGTATTAATGTTACATCTACATAATAGAATTCTCAAGGCCCCTCTTTAACCCCACAGCCTGGTGATTACTGCTTCCCAGCCTTGGCAAGAGGCTGTAGGTTGACTTGTCAGGAAATTGAGTCACAGAGGCTCTAGACAGAAAATTGTCTAGCACTAGCACATGAACAAAGATGGGGAAGATCAACTGGAAATCAAAACGCACCAAGAAAGACCATAGACCCTCTTCTGCCGCTGGCTCCAAGAACCTTGCTAACCATTTCTTTATTTCTACTATCACCACTCCTTCCTTCATCAGGAGATAATTGAAGAAACCTCTGCAGAAAACACATGTAGCCCCAGGAAAAAAAGATACTTGTATTTGGAGACAGCAAAATGACCATGTATCCATACGATCTTCCTTCAGTGAAACTCCACAGTTGAAAATCCCATTCCCATGCACGCAGTTTCCAGTCAGCTTCTTAATGCTCCGTTATTAAGTGTCAGTGGATAATAAAGGAAGACCTCTTAAATAAGCAGAAAAAAAAGGAATTCAAGAGTAAATGTAGACAATGCAGAGAGCATCAGACAACTTATATAATTAATATCACAGGTCATGGAAAATAAAGCCTTTCTAAAATAAGGACAAATGCTGTTATGAAAAAAAGTAAAGGGAGCTTTATATGGCATGAGTTCCAGATATGTTGTTCAATGAAAGAACAATTCACAATCTATTGTATGCTGCTATTTGCAAGGAGGATGGGGGAAAAAAAGGAATATGTGATATTTACTTATTTCTGTAAAAAGAAACTCAGAGTTTGTACCTCTTAATCCACTTCATTTTACCCATTCTCTCACCCACCTTCCTCTGGCAACTACCAGTTTGTTTTCTAATTAAGAGGTACAGACTTCCACTTATAAAATAAATAAGTCACAGAGATTGAAAGTACAGCATAAGTAATATAGTCAATAGTATTATAATAATGCTTTATGGTGACACATGGCGACTACATTACCATGGCCAGCACTGAATAATGTATATAGTTGTCTAGTCACTATGTCATACACCTGAAAGTAATATAACATTGTATGTCAATTATATTTCAATAAAAAATTACAAAAAAAAAGAAATATCCTAAATCGAGCTGGAAAGAATTTAATATTTGATGGTTCACAGTCTTTGGCTCAGAGGTATGATCATGGATATTAATTATTATTACTATACTAAGGCAATTCAGAACAGTGTTTAATAGTTTGATTAACATAAAATAGACTAAAGCCTTTCTTTTTTGTGTTTCAATGCAAAATAAAAAGAACTCTTAGCAAAAGAGAAAACAAGAAACTCAGGAAGCATAAACTAGAAACTAAAGAAATTGACTATTTATGGAGTGGAGATAGAAAAGGTAGAAGAGATAGGAAAGAGAACATGACTTTCCTGATTATACTTTTTATATTACTTTTTTAATCTTTCAAGTTTTTAAATTCCAGTTAACGTAGAGTGTGATATTAGTTTCAGTAGTAGAATTTAGTGATTTATTACAGCACCCAGTGTTCATCACAAGTGCCCTCCTTAATACTCATCACCCATTTAACTCATCTGCCCACCCACCTCCCTTCCAGCATCTCTCAGTTTGTTCTGTATAGTTAAGAGTCTGTTTTATGATTTCTCTTCCCCCTATGTTCATCTGTTTTCTATCTTAAATTCTACATGTGAGTGAAATCATACGGTATTTGTCTTTCTCTGACTTACTTCACTTAGCATAATACTCTCTAGCTCTATCCACATCCTTGCAAATGGCAGGATTTCATTATTTTTGATGGCTGAGTAATATTTGTGTGTGTGTGTGTGTGTGCATGTGTATGCATATATGTATACTACATCTTCATAATCCATTCATTAGTCAGGGGCCATTTGGGCTCTTCTCCTAGTTTGGCTGTTGTTGATAAAACAGCTTTAAACATTGGGGTGCATGTATGCCTTCGAATCTGTATTTTTGTATCCTTTCAGTAAGTACCTACAAGTGGAATTGCTGGATTGTAGGATAGTTCTCATTTTAACTTTTTGAGGAACCTTCCTACTGTTTTTGAGAGTGACTGAACCAGTTTGCATTCCCACCAACAGTGTAAGAGGGTTCTCCTTTCTCCACATCCTTTCCAATGCCTGTTGTTTCTTGTGTTAATTTTAGCAATCCTGATAGGTGTGAGATGGTATATCATCATGGGTTTGATTTGTATTTCCCTGACTATGAGTGATGTTGAGCATCTTTTCATGTGCCTGTTAGCCGCGTGGATATCTTCTTTGGAAAAATGTCTATTCACATCTTCTGCCCATTTTTTAACTGGATTATTTGTTTTGGGGTGTTGAGTTTAATAAGTTCTTCGTAGATTTTTGATACTAACCCTTTATCAGATATGTCATCTGCAAATACCTTCTCCCATTTTGTAGGTTGCCTTTTAGTCTTGTCAGTTGTTTCCTTCACTGTGCAGAAGCTTTTTATCTTGACAAGTCCCAACAGTTTATTTATTTATGTCTTAACATTTAATGTATTATTTGTTTCAGGGGAACAGGTCTGTGATTCATCAGTCTTATAATACACAGCGCTCATTACAACACATACCCTCCCCAGTGTCCATCACCCAGTTACCTCATTCCCCTACCCCCGACCCCTCCAGCAAATCTCAATTTGTTTCCTAAGTTTAAGAGTCTTATGGTTTGTCTCCCTCTCTGATTGCGTCTTGTTTTATTTTTTCTTTTCTTCCCCTATGATCCTCTGTTTTGTTTCTTAAAGTCCACCTACCAGTGAGATCATACGATAATTGTCTTTCTCTGATTGACATGTTTTGCTTAGCATAATATCCTCTAGTTCCATCCACATCGTTGCAAATGGCAAGATTTCATTCTTTTGATGGCTGAGTAATATTCCATTTGTGTGTGTGTGTGTGTGTGTGTGTGTGTGTGTGTGTGTGTACACACAGTGGATATATTTATCCATTCATCTATCGATGGACATCTGGGCTCTTTCCATAGTTTGTCTATTGTGGACACTGCTGCTATAAACATCGGGGTGCAGGTGCCCCTTCAAATCACTATGTTTGTGTCCTTTGGATAAATACCTAGTCATGCAATTCCTGGGTTGTAAGGTAGCTCTATTTTCAACTTTTTGAGAAACTTCCATACTGTTTTCCAGAGTGGCTGCACCAGCTTGCATTCCTACCAACAATGTAGGAATGCACTTTTTCTGCATTCTTGTCAACATCTGTCATTTCCTGACTTGTTAATTTTAGTCATTCTGGCTGGTGTGAGGTGGTATCTCATTGTGGTTTTCATTTATATTTCCCTGATGCCCAGTGATGTTGAGCACTTTTTCATGGGTCTGTTGGCCATTTGGGTGTCTTCCTTGGAGAACTGTCTGTTCATGTCTTCTGGCCATTTCTTGATTGGATTATTTGTTCTTTGGGTGTTGAGTTTGATAAGTTCTTTATAGATTTTGGATATTAGCCCTTTATCTGATATGCCATTTGCAAATACCTTCTCCCATTATGTCGGTTGTCTTCTGGTTTTGTTGACTGTTAGCTTTGCTGTGCAGAAGCTTTTTATCTTGATGAAGTCCCAGTAGTCATTTTTGTCTTTGTTTCCCTGCCTTTGGAGACGTGTCTAGCAAGAAGTTGCTGCAACCAAGGTCACAGAAGTTGCTGCCTGTGTTCTCCTCTAGGATTTTGATGGATTCCTGTCTGTTTAGGTCTTTCATCCATTTTGAGTCGATTTTTGTGTATGGTGTAAGGAAATGGTCCAGTTTAATTCTTCTGCATGTGGCTGTCCAGTTTTCCCAACACCATTCGTTGAAGAGACTGCCTTTTTTCCATTGGATATTCTTTTCTGCTTTGTTGAAGATAAGTTGACCGTAGAGTTGAGGGTCCATTTCTGGGTTCTCTGTTCGGTTCCATTGATCTATACATCTGTTTTTGTGCCAGTACCGTACTGTCTTGATGATTACAGCTTTGTAATAGAGCTAGGAGTCCAGAATTGTGATGCCACCAGCTTTGGTTTTCTTTTTCAACTTTCCTTTGGCTTTTCAGGGTCTTTTCTTGTTTCATAGAAATTTTAGGATTATTTTTTCTAGTTCTGTGAAAAAAGTTGATGGTATTTTAATAGGGATTGCATTCAATGTGTGGATTGCTCTAGGTAGCACAGACATTTTAACAGTATTTGTTCTTCCAATTCATGAGCATGGAATGATTTTCCATTTCTTTGTGTTTCCTCAATTTCTTTCATGAGTATTCTATAGTTTCCTGAGTACAGATCCTTTGCCTCTTTGGTTAGATTTATTCCTAGGTATCTTATGGTTTGGGGTACAACTGTAAATGGGATTGACTCCTTAATTTCTCTTTCTTTAGTCACATTATTACTGTATAGAAGTACAACTGATTTCTCTGCATTGATTTTATATCCTGCCACTTTACTGAATATGCCAACAAATTAGGCAAGCTGGTTGCATTGCTAGAGACATATAGCTACCAAAATGAAGAAATAGAAAAAAGAAATAGAAAACCTGAGCAGACCCATAACCAGAAAAGAAATTGAAGCAGTAATCAAAGATCTCCCAACAAACAAGAGCCCAGTGCCAGATGGGTTCCCAGGGGGAATTCTACCAAACATTTAAAGAAGAATTAATACCTATTCTTCTGAGGTTGTTTCAAAAAATTGAATTGGAAGGAAAACTTCCAAACTCTTCCTGTGAGGCCAGCGTTATCTTGATCCAAAAATGAGACAAAGACTCCACCAAAAAAGGAGAATTACAGACCAATGTCCCTGATGAACATGGATGCAAAAATTCTCACCAAAATAATAGCCAATAGGATCTAACAGTACATTAAAAGGATTATTCACCAGGATTAAGTGGGATTTATTTCTGGGCTGCAAGGGTACTTCAGCATCCACAAATCAATCAGTGTGATACACTACATAAATAAAAGAAAGAATAAGAACCATATGATCCTCTCAATAGATGCAGAAAAAGCATTTGACAAAGTACAGTATCCTTTCTTGATTAAAACTCCACAGTGTAGGGATAGAGGGAACATACCTCAATATCATAAAAGCCATCTATGAAAAATCCACAGCAAATATCATTCCCAATGGGGAAAAACAGAGCTTTTCCCCTAAGGTCAGGAACACAGCAGGGGTGTCCACTATCACCACTCCTATTCAACATAGTACTAGAAGCCCTAGCCTCAGCCATCAGATAACACAAAGAAATAAAAGGCATATGAATTGGCAAAGAAGTCAAACTCACTCTTTGCAGATGATATGATACTTTATGTGAAAAACCCAAAAGCCTCCACCCCAAAATTGCTAGAACTCATACAGGAATTCAGTAAAGTGGCAGGAAAAGTCCCAATAGTTTATTTTTGCTTTTGTTTGCCTTGCTTCGTGAGACGTACCAAGTAAGAAGTTGCTACGGCTGATGTCAGAAAGGTTACTGCCTGTTTTCTTCTCTAGAATTTTGATAGTTTCCTGTCTCACATTTAGGTCTTTCATCCATTTTGAATTTATTTTTGTGTATGATGTAAGAAAGTGGTCCAGTTTCATTCTTTTGCATGTTTCTGTCCAGTTTTTCCAACACCATTTCTTGAAGAGACTGTCCCTTTGAATATTTTTTCCTGTGTTGCTTAACATTAGTTGGTCATATATTTATAGGTTCATTTCTGGATTCTCTATTTTGTTCCATTGACCTGTATGTTTGTTTTTGTGCCAGTACTATACTGTCCGGAGTACTACAAATAACTTGAAGTCTGGAATTGTGATGCTTCCAGCTTTTGTTGTTCCATACAAATTTTAAGATTCCTTGTTCTAGCTCTGTGAAAAATGCTATTGGTATTTTGATAGGGATTGCATTAAATGTATAGATTGCTTTGGGTATTATAGACATATCAACAGTACTTGTTCTTCTAATTCATGAGCATGGAATGTTTTTCCCTTTCTTTGTGTCATCTTCAGTTTCTTTCATCAGTGTTTTCTAAGTTTTCATAGTACAGATCTTTTACCTCTTTGGTTAGGTTTCTTCCTAGGTGCCTTATGGTTTTTGGTACAACTGTAATTGAGATCAGTTTCTTGATTTTTCTTTCTGCTGCTTCATTATAGGTTTATAGAAATACAACAGATTTCTCTACGTTGATTCTGTATCCTGCAACTAGACAGAATGCATGTATGAGTTCTAGCAATTTTTTGGTGGACTCTTTTGGATTTTCTATATAGAGTATCATGGCATCTACAAATAGTCAATGTTTGACTTCTTCTTTGCTGATTTGGATACCTTTTATTTCATTTTGTTGTCCGTTTGCTGAGGCCAGGACTTCTAATACTGTGTTAAATAAAAGTGGTGAGAGTGGACATCCCTGTCTTTTTCCTGATGGTAGACAAAAAGCACTCAGTTTTTCCCCATTGAGGATGATAATAGCTGTGGTCTTTCATATATGGCCTTTATGGTGTCAAGGTATGTTCCCTCTGTCCCTCTGTTGTTGAGGGTTTTTAATCAAGAATGGATGCTGTGTGTTTTCAAATGTTTTTTCTGCATCTATTGATAGGATCATATAGTTTTTTACTCTTTTTTTTTATTAATGTGGTATATCACATTGATTTATTTGCAAATATTGAACCATTCCTGTAGCGCAGGAATAAATCCCCCTTGATCGTGGTGATTGATTCTTTTCCTGTACTGTTGTATTCGATTTGCTAGTATTTTGTTGAGAATTTTTGCATCCATATCCATCCGGGATATTCGCCTGTAGTTCTCTTTTTTAGTGGAGTCTTTGATTTTGGAATCAGAATAATGTGGGCCTCATAGAATGAGTTTGGAAGTTTTCCTTCCATTTCTATCAAGAAGAATAGGTATTAACTCTTCTTTAAAGATTTGATAGAATTCCCCTGTGAAGCCATATGGCAGATTTGTTGGCAGATTTTTTATTACTGATTCAGTTTCTTCACTGGTTATGTTCGTTCAAGGTTTTTGTTTCTTCCTGTTTCAGTTTTGGTAGTTTATATGTTTCTAGCAATTTATCCATTTCTTCCAGATTACTCAATTTGCTGGCATATAATTTTTCATAATATTATTTTATTTGTATTTTTGTATTATTATTTGTGAGTTCTCCTCTATCATTTGTGATTTTATTTGGGTCCTTCCTCTTTTTTATAAGTCTGGCCAGGGGGTTATCAATTTTATTAATTTTTTCAGAGAACCAGCTTCAGGTTTCATTGATCTGTTCTGTGTTTTTTATTTCTATATTATTTATTTCTGCTCTACTCTTATTTCACTTCTGCTGATGTTAGCCTTCATTTGTTGTTCTTTTTCCTTTTTTTCCTTTTTTTAATTTAAATTCAGTTAGCCAAAATCATTAGTTTTTGTTTTAATGTTCAGTGATTGATTAGTTGCATATAACACCCAGTGCTCATCATTGTTGTTCTTTTTCTAGCTCTTTTATGTGTAAGGTTAGGTTGCATATTCGAGATTTTTCTACTTGAGTTAAGCCTGTATTGCTATATACTCCCTCTTTGACTGTTTTTGCTGCATCTCAAATGTTATGGACTGTCATGTTTTCATTTTCATTTGTTTCTGTGTTTTTTCCTAATTTCTTTTATTTTCTGGTTGACTCATTCATTGTTTAGTAGCATGTTATTTACCTTCCATGTATTTGTGGTTTTTCTCAAATTTTATCTCGTGGTTGCTTTCAGGGTCATAGCATTGTGGTCAGAAAGTATGCATGGTATGATTTCATTCTTTTTGTACTTGTTGAGGCTAGATTTGTGACCAGTATGTGATCTGCTCTGGAGAATGTTCCATGTGTATTTGAAAAGAATATGTATTCTGCTTAAGATGAAATGTTCTGAATCTATCTCTTAAATCCATCTAGTCCAGTGTATCATTCAACACCATTGTTTTCTTATTGATTTTCTGCTTAGATGATCTGTCACTTGATATAAGCATGCCCTACTGTTTTTCTATTATTATCAATGAGTTCTTTTATGTTTTTTATTAATTGTTTTATGTATTTGAATTTTCCCAAGGTGGGGGAGATCTTAATTGGTTAGACCCCTTTTTTTTCCCCAAATACTTTCATTTTATTTTTTCAGTGTTACAAGATTCATTGTTTATGTACCACATCCAGTGCTCCATGCAATACGTGCCCTCCTCAATACCCACCACCAGGCTCGCCCAACACCCCACCCCCACCCCTCCAAAACCCTCAGTCTGTTGCTCAGAGTTCACAGTATCTCATGGTTCATC
>JAPYYM010001804.1:0-13040 GCA_028534135.1 Potos flavus
TTTTTTTTTTTTTTTTTACTTTTGACCATTCCTGTTGGGAATGTGAAACAAGGGCCCCTACTGCATAGAAAAAAAGAAAAGGAAGGAAGGAGAAGAAGAGGAAGAAAGGGAGAGAGGGAAAGAACTAAAAGAGAAAAGGAATTACTAATTATACCTATATAGCAACACCCACCCCAAAAGCCAGTAACTATTCGTTAGTGGGAAAATTTGTGAGTTTCAGTCAATGAGTAGCGGTGAGTTGTAAAACTTCCTCCTGAGACTGCTTTTCAGGATAATTACAGTACACTGACATGATTCTTAATTTATTCCTTGCCAGTTGCTGCTGTTTGAATATCATCCTTCTCACATTTTCCACATCCTTGGTTTTATCCAGTTATAAGTTTACCTCTTTCACTACATTACCTAGAAGTGTAATTTCAGAATGTTTTGGGTTGATTAGGAAGACTTTTTTTTATACACACACAAAAATTAAAATACATATGTTCCAATTAAACTATTTTAACAGCTAATTGATTTCATAGGACTTACCATTAAGTGAGGGCTAGAGTCATTTTTAATGTTCAGATGCAATTTTGGAGTAGATTTGTGGATGTACAACATTGAATTTATAGCCTATCAGGTGTTTTCAGTACATCTCTTATCTGCAAATGGCCTGTAATTCAAATTTCCTCTTAGCGGACATTATGGAGGACAATTTAATAATTGGCAAAGCATCACATAATTAAGAGACTTTGAAAAAGACCATGTGAAAATCTTCCTTAATTAAATCATTGCACTTCAAGGATGGTTACCAACTACTTTGCCTCTGTATCTCACTAAGCGAAAATAGTTTAGAATCTGTCATTTAGTTTAGAATTTAGTTCTTTGGGCCATTTGTTCTAATAGAAGTCATAGAATCTGATTGTCATAGTCTTCAGAGAAAATGCTAGGAACACATAGCGACCAACCAAACAGGACAATTCAGAGACCTAGCTCTGAGGGGTTAAGAGGTTGACCATCATCCCCTAGTTCTTTGGCATCTACCAAGACAAGAGAATCCTAGTTTTGTGACTCCTGATCCAGTTCTCATTTTTCCTAGCCTTGCTCTTCCTAGAGTGTGATCTAGTAGATGCTTTGGGCGACTACACCTTTTGGGAGATACAGTTAAAGCACTTGGCATCCCAGATAGAGAAGCAAATGGCCATTCTTTTTCTTCCTCCTCCACTCCCCCAGATCTAGTTGAAAAGATGCTTTCAAACGGAATACCAGGCACCTGGGTGGCTCATTCAGTTAAGTGTTGGACTCTTGGTTTTGGCTCAGGTCGTGATCTCAGGGTCATGAGATTGAGCCTATGTCAGACTCTGCACTCAGCAAGGAGTCTGCTTGAGATTTCTCTCTCCACCTATCCCTCTGCCCCTCCCCCTGCTTCCTGCATGTGCATACGTGCACTCTCTCTCTCTAAATCTTTAAAATAAATAGACTACAAATACTGCTAATAATAGTTAATATCTATTGTGAATTTAATTCATGTAAAATGCTAATAAAATAAAGTGCCTATATTCAATATTCTCTTATTTAACCTTTACTGGGACTCCTCAAGGTATTATTGCACCCTTTTTACAGTTGCAGAAGCTTGAGGCGTGGGGCTTCTTTTCAATGTCAAGTTTGCAACCCTACACAGGCCAATAGATGCTAGAGCCAGTATTTCCATGGCAACAGCTCATCTCCACGGTCTATGCTCTTAGTGGAATACTGAATCAGAGAAGTTGGTATTCTGTTCGAAAGGGTAGAGAAAGAAGTAGATATCATTGGTTCCGGTTATTATCACGTGTATAGAAGTGCTTCAGGGCCTTTGTTAGTTTTGCTGGTACCTGAAGAGCTATTATCTTGTGACTTAAAACTGTGTTCTTATTCTTTCTGCCCATAGTGAAACCTTTGATCCTATTCTAAATTCTCTTCAGCTCTGTGCCTGTAATTATTTTATACATTTGATGGCAGCTTTTTTTTTTTTTTGCTTTCTCTTTTTTATTAAAAAGTATAAAGAGTATTGAATGAATGGTGTGGTTAGATTAAGGATAGTGTGAGTGGATGGGGTAAAGATTTAAACAGTCATTTATTAACTTTTTTAATGACAGTAGTTCTTATGGGGGAGGAAGGAGGGGACAGGGGATTTTGCCTTGTGGCTATGTCTGAAGACACTTGATTATCCTACTGGGGTGTCATTGCTACTGGCATCTGATGGATAGAGACAAGGAATACTTGCCCAGTATCCTACAAAGCACAGGACAGCCCCTCTCAGCAAAAAAGTATCTGGCCCAAAACGTCAGTGCTGAGATTGAGAAATCTTGCTTTATGGTTCTCAAGTAAGTATTTGAGGACACTTCAGTGTTGTAATTTCAGTGGTTGGGGGAGCTGTTTGCATTATTCTGCTCATTGATGGCCATAGGAATAACCAAAAATTTCATGCCTGAGGAGTCCCCAGTCCTTGGCCAACCAAGGTTTAACCACCAGGGATTTAAAGACAAGGTATGAAGATTTGCATGCCAAAATATTTGTATTCCAGGCTCACCTATGCCCCCTTTAAATTAAAGAGCCCACGTGGGTATTTATATCCAGATACTTCAGTGGTTTGTGAAAGGAGCACCAATTTGATAAAACATTCCCTCAGACATAGAAAAGTAAACAAAGGTAAGAGCATGTGCAAATGCCTTTGAACTTCAAATCAGCGGGAGCTGGTTTAAAAACCTCAAAGATCAGTGGAACTCCCTTGTGAAGGTTATAGGAGGATCTGTCTCTGCAAATCATAGCACTACCCTGGTCCCATGGCTTCATAGAAGTAATTTCCCAGGGCAGGATTCTAAAACTATTAATGCTGGTTTTATTTTAGAGGTTTGTTATTGTCTCTGAAAATCTTGTTGCTCTCTGTGCATCTAGGCATTGTCCCAGAGGAATGATTAACCATCTTTAACTGTATGAATCCTGAGGCTACTCACCTGCAGGGCTGCACCACAGGCATGCCTATAGGAGAAGCAGCTTACAATTCTTTTGTATTGAGGGGTTACATTGAAACTGTTTGTTTTCTCTGTCTGTAGCCTCTTGATATATATGGTATGTCTGTATCCATCTGAAGCCCAGAGCCTATTTCTGAAGGGTGCCTCTGACACATACTTTCAAAGCACATGTACCATTTCCGTGGTGTTTCAAGACAGACCAGTTTGCATAGATCCTCCTATTTAGTGGAAATCCATTCAGTCGTTTTTACAGGATGTGATAACAAACCAGTAAGACACCGAATTTCACCTTTCTGTGTATGATTTTCCAGTAACCCTCTTTCCTCTGCACCTTGATCTAAGACTGCATAGATCTAAGACTGGCCAACTGTGGTATTTTTCAGGAATGCAACTCCTTTGGTTGGTGAGGGATTAGGAGACAGAGACAATGGGGAGAACTTCCAAAACAGAACTATTTTATCCTTCCTGCCTTTTACTTGCAACAAGTCAATGTCCAACTGGGATTGAGTAGAATGCACCGTAGTGGGCTCACCTAATTTCTTGGTCTTCATGGTTCTTTCAAGAAAATTATTAGCATTGGATCCTCCCCCTGTTTTGGGCTTTTATGGTGAGATCTGGGAAACCTACCCGTATATTGCCTCGTCTGGACGCATTTGTACAACAGATTCTGTTTTTCTTAGCCTTTTGTATTTTCTGAATATGTATGAAATTACATGATTTCGATGTGCATGCAAATTTCTAGGTAGCTGTATACAAAATAATACGATAGCACTAATTAATTTAGAACTTGCTTACCTGGAATTTGGGTTTTCCAAAGTTGGGGTGAGCCAAGACTGATGCTGAAGAAAGCATTCATTAAGCACATCGGTCCTATAGATAACATTGAATGAGAACAATTGCTTAATCTGTGTATATCAGTTGAGTATTATCAACCAATTTTATGTGGTGTTCGTTTGATATCAGTCCTTTGGTTCTAATAGACAACTTTTATATGTCATTTATTATAAATGGGTTTGGTGAGGAGTACTCTTAAAATCACACTACCAGAAATTGGTTTGCATCACATGAAATAAAATTGTATATCTCTGGATACCCAGTTTTGACTCTTTGGTAATTCATTTCCTAGAACTTCTAGATTCTATTACTAAGGTCTCACTCGACTTTCTGCCATGTTTTCCCTGGTATCTTGGCATCCTTGAGCACCATTCTAATGAGATTTCAGTGAATTATTTCTATTTTTAGTCTCTCTCCAAAGGTGGCTGCCAGGCACTGATTCTATTTTTTTTAAAAACAACCAATTATAGGGTTTAGCACCAGATGTCTCAGAAATGCAAGCAGCTAACTAACACAAAGCCAATTCCTAAATCTTTCAGGAAAGGGAATGAATATTTAGGGCCACATCTGAACTTGGTAGGCTGACTAGCCCCCCCCCCTTTTTAATGGCAAGCAGCCAAAAGCTTTGGTTCTTCTCTATTTTTCATTGTATAGATGTCCTCATCCCACTAAAACAGTTCTGACAGGTAAAATCACGAGTCTTCTAGAAAGAGATTTCCAGTTACTGATTCTCTTTGAATATAAACAATAATTTTTAAAAATAGGTGGTAGTTACGGACTCTGGTCATGTATCAGGCCCTCTGCCAATTCTGTCAAGCATTCTACATACATTGTCCCACTGTGTTCTCCTAACAGCCCTCTCAGAAGGAGATTCCGATTCCAGAACCTTTCCCAGATGCTTCGATTCCCTTCGATGATGAAATCAGTGTCTAGGAAAACCGCTAAAAAGGGTTGGGGTTTTGGAGTGAAAAGCTCTATGCTACAATTCTGACTTGCCACTCACTGGCATGTTCCCCTAAACAAATCTATTTATTCCCTCGCTGCCTCAATTCCTTTTGTCCATCAGATGGAAATATCAATAGCCGACGGGTTTGTTGTGAACTTCAGATGAGATACTATGTAGGAGAGCATCACGGTGCAGGACTTTGAAGCACTCCATACAGTGTGTTAAAATAGTAACGATGATGGTGGCAATTAGTTAACAACTAGAGTTAAAAGGGAACACTTTGAACCGTTAGTCTTGCATATCCTGAAGCCTGGCCCAGAACAGGTAACGTTCAAAAAAACATGTTGCTTTCGGTACATCAGACGTGTGCCTCCTGCCAGCGTACTTGCATTTTGGTGGAGGGTGCTTCACTTCTCCAATGGCCTTGGCTGGGAGACAAGATTCTGAATTCTCAGTGGTTCTTGTTGGTGCTGTCACTCACTAATTCAAGAGGAGGTAATCGAATTCAAATTTCCTCCAGGAGCATCTCTCTTACTACTTTCAAGAGGAGCTAAAGTAATTAGTTATAACACCTTGGCTGGTGAAATAAATAGTTATTTAATTGGAGCCGCCAGTCATCTGAGAGAGAGACAAGCAACATATGACGTGGGCTCGGATGCCTGCAGATGGTGGGGAGGCCATTTGGAAGTAAAAGGGCCTCATCAGATTTTCCACTGGCCCCCAGTGACTGCTTAATTCCTGGGAGTGAGTTTCTCTCCAGTGTCAAAGTTGTAAACCAGGCAGCCTTTATGTGGCCTTATTTGTGCTGGAAATGTATCCTCGTTTATGAGAACCCTTATTAGTGTCTGCTTGGTTAGAGGCACTGCCAGCAATAATGATGTGATCGTTACAGATTTTTAAATACTACGGCATGTGAATTATTGCCTGTTGTGGCAATTCATTTCATTCGTCCTTGTGTCTGATGCACAGTGAAGACTAGGGTTGTGAGAAGGAAACATGTTCCTTTCTGCGTTTTGGCAAGTGTGGCTGTGTTCCCCCTTATCGGAGGGGCATGAGAGAACCCCGAACACATGTCCTTCTTGGCTTCTCTCTTGTGGCCCTTCTCTTGCTCCTTTGTTAATTCCCTTTGCACAGTCATGGAGCCAGGATGGTGTCCCGTACACGGCGGTCAGCGCAGCGTCCAGAGGATTGAATAAAGCATCCCTGTTGCCGAGGACGTTACTCCACACTCTCTCTCTCCCCTTCAACACAAACTTACACACATACCCGTGTGTGCACACAGACGCGTGCCCATATCCACACACCTTTAGGCTCCTTAAGACAAGGACCGCTGCTTGTTTGGTGTTAATATTCTCAATGCTGACCATAAAGATATTGAGTGAAAGCAGGAGACCTCACTCGAGAGTCTGCTTGATAAGGAAAGTGGACCCCGAGGCCTGGATGCTTGACTAAATCCCAGTTCTGCCCGTAAATAACGGGAAACTTCAGTCAGGGTCTCTTAGCCTTTCTGTCCCTCGGTTTTCTCATCTCGAAAATGGAGCCAATAATATGAGGCCTATCCTGGAGGGTTGTCGTGAGGACTGTAGTAGTTAACACAGGCGAAAGGACTGTATGCCCAGCACATAGGAAGTCCTCAATCAGTGTTCGCTTTCATTACCATTGAAGCAACAGCGCGCGTCATCATTTATGCAGTGGTAGAAATCAGCCGCCGAGCCTACCAGTTATGCAGACGGTGGGGTGATTAGCCTGCAGTGTGTAGGAGAGGCAAGGCATGCTCCCCTGAACAGGGTTTGTGACGTGTTATCTGTGGGTTGGTTGTTTTTTTTTTTCCTCTTCTTCTCCAGACTTGGTGGGCTGAAAGGGTGTGGACGATTGTCCTTCACGGTGGCTGCGCAGTGGGATCGCTGAGCAAGCGCCAAGTAGCGCCGATGGTCGGGTCCCTCTCCTGGGCCTTGGATGTCATTGGTCTGGGAGGTGGCCTGAGCATCAGCATCTGTAACAGCTTGTCATGTGATCCCTAAGTGCAGCCCTGGTTGTGAGAACTAGCAGCCTCTCGGGGCTCTCCACTCCCACTCCTGCCCAGCCGGCCCTCTGCTTAGCAGGTGATGATTCCTTTAGGCCCTCCTCGGTGGGGGTCTCGTTTTCTTGAGAGACTGCTGAGACCCCGATGAGCCTCCCTCGCTCCACTTCTCAGAGAAACACCAGTCCCACGTGGCTTCTGTTCTCACGTAGTCGGGAACGGTTTCAGGAAATGCCTTCCTCTGTGGGCGACCCCACCTTGTTGTGTTTATCCGAAGCCATACAATTCTCAGAGGTGTAGAGGAGCCCGGTCATTTGTGCCTCCTCCTAGTCTGGGCCACAAGAAGCTCCGGTGTAGGAGCTGTTTGGTGATAAGGCAGATTGAGCAATATGAAGGGGACTGGAGCTCCCATGAGTCTTCCTGCTTCTGCCCCTGGAGAGGCTGAGTAAGGCCAACCTGGCTCACTAACCCGGGAACCAGGGGTGAGGACTGGGGTCTTGTCTTGGCCAGCTAGGTTTGCTTAGTGCTGGAGGCTACAAATTAGGGCTTCCCCTCTGGCTTGGGGATGGCTGGGGAACTGGGAGGACAGCTCCAGGAGAAGAGGGCTGTGCTTGCTTTTCTTGGAGTGGCCCAGCACTGGGGAGGAAGGACTACCCTTCCCTTGGGGAGGAGGCTGTGGAGGGTAGAAAGTTGGAAGGGAAGGAGAGAGCTTCCCCAGCACTTGTGAATCAACGCAGGTTGGTACAAATTTCCACTTCTGGTGAGCTCCGGAGGGAATGTGGGAGAGAGAAAGAGTAACATTTTTTAATTTTTCCATCTTTGTCCTCCTGCTCCTTCTGTGACAAATAATATTGAGGAGGAGAGTTTTATGTTTCTGTTGGCCAGTCTCTACCTGTTATCTGCTTTGATGCCTCAGGTTTGTGCAGTAGGAATATCTGTGCCTACCTGACAAATGAGACAACCAAGGAATAGCCATATTTGATGACTGACCCAAAGTCACAGGAGAAATGGTGGGATTTGAACTCCTGGCTTCCTTACTCTCTTCTTGATCTCAATATTATGCTACTTTCCACCATCCTGTAAACTCCAGAGCCCCCCCTCTGCTCCCCAGGAGTGTAGACTTGGGGCGGATGACCTGGTGGCCATTCTCAGGACCTGACCCAATTAGGACTTTCAGGGAAAGTCTTCCTTGGGGAAACCTGTATTTTTGAACCACTTCTCCTGCCAACGGCTATTGTAAAATTTGGCTGATGCTAAGGTGCTGAGAGCTTTGTGTTTTCCACTAGTCTGCCTCCAAAGCACAGGATTTTAATTAGCTACCTATGGAACCTAGTTTCAAGCCCATCGAAATTGGATTTTTATGGCGGGAGCCACGCAGCTCCCTCAGTCCCGTTGCTTCCGTAAAAGATTTTGAATGTGGGAAGTTCCAGGCTCTGGCAGTACCAGAGCCAGGCCTCCCACGACCCTGTGTCCCTGGTGAGGCCATCCAGGGCCGATGCCAAGCCTCACTAACCCACGGGGCCGGAGGCAAACGTGTCAGTCTCATGAGCCTGAGGAGGCTTCGGGGGGTTCTCTGTTGGCCGATGAGCCTCTCAGCTGCTACTGAAACTTTTCAGAAGCCCAGAAGCACGTCCAAGCCATGTTCTGTCAACACCAGGCATTTTTTGATGTTTCCGGGTCAGGAAGGCTGTGACCCGCTGCAGGGGAGCACTTCCGTCCACGAGCTGACCTTGCCCGTCCGAATGATAATCTGCCCGCGCCCCAGTGTAATAATCTCCTCCCCTCTCGCTTTATAAATGGTGAAACGTGGCTGTGTTGTTCTGTCAGGAGAATGTGTAAAATCAGCCCGGATACCCAGCAAAGCACTGTGCCTTCAATTACCTCCTTGTTGTAAAAGCTTCATTTTAAAATTCCCGGGCCATAAAGCAAAATGAGAGCAGTATTTACCATCACAAGTTGTGAAGCAGAGACGGTCTTGGCGTCAGAGGGGCCTCTGTTAGGCAGTGATGCTGTTGGTCATCGACAGTGTCAGAGCTACATCCCCCATGTGGCCTTCAGTGAGCCAGAGAAGGATGTCCAGAAGGGTTTTTACGATTTGGTTTGGATGCCACCTAACCGAGGACTTCCAAGACTCTTCCTCTTACAAATGACAATAGTGGACACGAGTCCAGCAGATCATGGACCATGCTGCACCCTCCATGAGAGAACCCTGTTACTATCTAGGTCCGTCCAGCTTCTGTGTGTAGAATTATCTGTCTCCTTTCAGCTTTCCTTCCCCAAAGATTTCTCGTAGCCACGTGTACGCCAGTCTATCTGGTAGGCACCCGGGGCTGCCCTGGTGAAGACATAAGCGTGGGGTCTTTGTCCTTGTAGCAACCGTAGTCTGTTGGAGGGATAGATACTCATCATAGGAATGTGCCAGTGGATGCATAATTCAGCCTGGGTTAAGTCAGTGTAGGAGAGACGTAGTCACAGCTTTAAGAGCACCAAATGGGGGTCAAGATGTTCTCAGCTCCAAGGGAAAAGTGTGCATGTTGACCCTAGTGTGGGAGAACAGAGTGCCCGTGGACCTACAGGAAGCTGCCAGGACTGGCGCTCGACCCCATGGAACCTCGAAGGCCATCAGCTCTGAACTTTTTATCCGGGAGCCATTGAAAAACTGGTCCCCAGGCAAGGGGACCAACTTGGTTAGCATTTTGGAGCCCATCAGGAACGCGGTGGCGAGAGCTTCAAGCTGGAGAGAAGCCTGGGAGGATACGCTGTCATCGTTCGTCATAAAGAAAAGAGATGGTGGTAGCTGGAACCTGGGGCAAAATGATCTCTTTCTATCACCAAGATTGCAGGAATTTTATGTTCTTATGGAGGAGGAAGAAAATTAGTTTCAGGCTCTGGGAGCACGCATTTGAAGCAACTTGGCGACTAATGAAAATAACACTTCTGGGGTAAGAAAGCAGGTCATCGGGGTTTACGCATGCTGCTCACGACCGGGTTTGTAGAAACATCCTCGTCGTTGTCTTGATACTGGCAATTTCACTGCTTTTTGCATTTGATGTTTTCTCCTGTTGTGTTTATTTCCTTACTTGTTTTACGGGCATTGTACAAGTGTATTGAATGGGCCTTCTGTCTTCCTTCGGCTTCCATGTTAACTTTGGAGAGCCGGACAGGGCTGTGATGATGATTATCCATTCATTCGTGCATTTTGCCGGGGTGTTGTCATTGCAAGTTCAACCAACTGCTTTCCGCTGTGCAAGTTAATTTTGCAGCCACATTGCAAAACCCGGAAACCCACAGATTGAACTTCTTGCGGGGGCATTCAGGCATGTGTTTTGCAAATAGTTCTTAGATGTCTAACACAGAAAAATTCTACTTGTCGTTCATAATACTACATTCTCTCTCCACCTTCTGTGTTTCAGGACAGATTGATGACCGGGCTGAAACCTGATTATAATTATCACAGTACAAGGCCAAATTAGGTGGATGGTCCCTCACTGCAGGGGCCTTTAATGCCAATCACACTTATACTCCATCATAACATACAGTTTTAAAAAAACCTTCCATTAAAAAAAAAACAAAAAACCTTCCATTTAGGTTTCTTTTATGGCACAGAAGGATTTTTAAACATACACCGTTTACCAGCTCATCTTCAAAACACAAAGCAGAAAGCCATCCATCTGAAAAGTGAAATTATGGGGCTAAGCTGGCTTAAGATGACACCATTAGGAGCCACTGTCAGAAGCACAAAGAAGCCCCTAGCCAGTCATTACTATTAACGTGCATTTAAGCAAAGGGCAAACTCAGATTCTCTTTGTAACTGATTGCCTTGTTCCACTTAGTCCTATAAAGGAGATATTGGTTGTAAAACCTAACGATCTAAAATAGACCCGGTAAAGGATGGCCTTCCCAGTTCCTTTAGATCTTGCTCATGTAATCTTCCTGCTGCAAAGTGAGAATATGACTCCTATTAAATGTAGTTCAGGATGTTCTGCCAAAGGCGATATTACTCCAGACCTGTGACTGTTCCAGCAAATGAAAACCTAAATAAACCCCACAACAGCACCCAGTGTTCTTTAAAGGACTCCTGGTCTGAGCAAGCATTTCCACATAAATAAATTAACACTCTCAGGAGTAATGATGCATTTTGGACATGTTTGTGTTACTGGTACAGGAATGTGAATTTGGGGGCACGCCTCTTTTAGGGGCAAAAGAGGAGTCCTCTACAGTCCTCCCCCAAATTAGAAAATCCCATAGCATAGTAGGGTTCTGTTCAGAAAACAGGGTTCTAGATGGTATCCCTCGTATGAAATAAACTTCACTGAGACCTCTGAACCCTCTGTCCAGAACGCTCGGAGAGTAGACTTTTCAAGAACCCCCCCCAATAGTCCAAAAGTTAAATTCACTGTTTGTGTATTAAACAATAATGAAAATGATACGGAATTATGTATTTAATAAAGAATAAGTATGTATTAATATGGTCAGAAAATACTTCAAAACTAGATATTTGTTTTCTCAAGGATCTCTTCCATGGAATTTCTATCCTGCTCTAGTCTTTCTATTTTGAAACGTGGGTTAAATTAAATTATGTATTTTTAATGCAGAGAAATGGTGTTGATTTTCCTCAGTCCTCTTCTTATTTTCTATTATTTTATAAAGAACACAAAGTATATTATTTAAGTTTTTAGCAATATTGTTAAGTGGAATGACAAGCGTGGCCAAACATTATTATCTCAGAGAGCACTCTCTGGAAGAGGAGGCATTTGGGATTCTCAAAAGTACTTTCGTATAAAAAATTTTTTTAAAGCGAAGTATAATGCTAGGAAATTAACTTTAGTCATCAAAGCAGGCAATAAATATCTCAGAGTAATGATTACCACCATCATAACTTTACCAGGTTTGAACGGTCGCTCTCTCAGAGATCTACTAATCCTAATTAGACATTATGTGCTTTATGGGTCCTAAACTTTTGAAAGAACTAGAACAAATATTTTAATGTCATTTTACCTTTCTACAGGGCTTGACAGTTCATCAGCTGCCTTTACTTACATCGTTTGATCCTAAGACAAGTAGGCAAGTAAGGCATTGTGGATTTCATCCCACCTCCCATCCTGGCCCTCCCTTCTTTTCTGGCGATTTTTCCTAAAAGACTTAGAGAAAGAAAAAGCAGAGACTGAGTGACTTTCCCTAGATCACAAAGCCGGGACTGGCTGGCACTTAGCTATTATGCTTGTATTCTTTATTTCCTTCCAGGAAAGCCGTGTATCTTTAACTGTTGGCCTTCTCTAAAGTTTCATGGGTGGACAGGTTCAGTAAACATTCTGAAAGGCATGCTAAGTAATTTTATATTCAGGCCCAGAAAGGCAGCAAGGTCTCGTGGTTCCTAACCTTCCATGCCTCGAAGTCACCATTAGCAGGTGGTAGGACTGAATGGAATCCATGCACTGAAAGGGTTGCAGCTACGGGGCGTATTCTGACTGTAAGGAGGAGACATTGAACATGCAGAATGTCTTAGAAACAAAAGTGCATATCGCATTGGCACTGGACAAATTCTGAGACGAGGAACTTTTATTCAAATTTAGAACTTAGTGTTGTTTGAGACAGGAAGTGCCTGTGGCAGCCGTCCACCATATAGCTGCGTTTTCTGAGGTACTCCTAAAATTCCCACATTTAAAAATTCTCACCGTTGGTGCTAGTGTTGGGATCCCTGTCTGGGATGTGACTATCAAAGGATTTGCTTGTACTCGGGACTCAGAGCAAAGCGCTGGAATCCACAGTTGGATTCGTGTAGGGTTTTCAAAAACCATTTCTGCTTTCACTACAGCTTTTGGTTGAAGCAAACCCTTAGTGTGGAATGGTTTTTTTGTTTTTGTTTTTGTTGTTTTGGTTCTTTACCACCCATCCCTACTTATATTAGTTTTCCAAAATGGTATTCTAGGCCTGAAACTTAATCCTGAGAATGGCATTCCAATGGTGGAAAAGGTTAGGGCACAAAAGTGTTCATTACACTATCATTTATGGTAGTTAAAATTATTTATAACAGTGAGCCAAGTTGATATGCCCACTATTTCAGGAATGATGATGTGAATCAGGCCCATCCTGAAGTTGGAATATTTTTTTTAATTTTATTTTTTTATTAACATATAATGTATGATTTGCCCCAGGGGTAGAGGTCTGTGAATCATCAGGCTTACATATTTCACAGCACTTACCATAGCACATACCCTCCCCAATGTCCATAACCCAGCCACCCTATCCC
>JAPYYM010001805.1:0-13037 GCA_028534135.1 Potos flavus
GCTGCCCTAGGACGTTTGCTAATCAAACAGAAACTGGCCTTTGCTGCCACATTAATTCAAGTCATCCCCAAACCTGCGTTGTTCCCTAGTAAAAGTATTCCTTATAATTAGTGCACTTTTTTTTCAGGATGTGGTTTTTCTGGCTCTGGGAGTAGCCTTGGTTTCATAAACAGCTGAATGTTTAAGTACTGGACATAAAAATCCATTGAAACAGGAACCCAACCCCGTCCTTAGTTTTGAAGTGAGGCTGACTCAGCAGTCCATCTCCCCAAGCTGGTGGCAGCAGTTTATTAAGCCCATCAGTAATTCAATAAATTACTTTTTGCTAACGTTGTGAACGTCAGCTAAAGTCCAGCCTTCCATTGGAGATGTTATCCGTCTGCCCATTTAGATTCCTTTGAGCAAAGGCCTCATGTTGGCCCAATGTCACATAAGCACGCAAAAGCCAGACATTTAATAATTTTGTACTGCATCGTGCCAAGCGAGGCCCGCTCTGAGCGAGCCAACAATATTCTTTCAAAGGATATTTCTTGGTTTTCACCAAATGTGTGTAGTATTTACAAGAGCCTGGAAGATCATTTAGAAGGGGCAATTAGAGAGGTTAAACATGTATTGAGTGCCTACAGTGTACGTGCTCTGTGTTTAGTGGTGAAGTTGCAAAAGAAAGTCACGATGCCTATCCTATGGGTGTTCCCACGTCCACGGGAGGCTTGCAAGAACTCGTCACTTGCAGGGTGTGTTAAATGCAATGCTGGCTGCAGAAGTGGGCATTCGGACAGGCTTTACCCAGTAGAACAGGCTTGGTTTTCAAGGATATTTTCTTGGCCACCAACAGGGCTAGAACATTCAAGAGAGAGGGGCTCCCGTGTGCTTGCCCAGCAGTGAGGAGTAACGTGTACTGTCTGGGGAGCAGCAGGTGTCTGGGAGCAAATCTGGAGCCTGGGGATGGAGAGGATGAGAGAAGAGGGCTGGAAAACCCGGGACTCCCCAAACCCTCGGAAGCCAGTGAGAAGCGTGGGTCTGCTTGATGGACCGGAAATTCTTAACCTGCTGGGGATCATGGCCGCCGCTGAGATCCGAGGAAGACTGCAGACTCATTCTGTAGGAAAATGCATGTGTGCACGCAGGCTTTCTGGTTTGCTTTGGTTTGGTTTGGTTTTTACGGTGGCAAGAAAGTCTTGCCTGACCAAAGCCTCCCACTTTTCGGCTGCGGAAGGCTGCATACATCTGGACCAGACCCAGATTTAGGAGATGATGATGGCCTCAGATTTGGGGCTGAGTTTGAGGTGCCTTGGGGGAGCCCAATGGACTTCTCGAATACGGGCAGTTGACTTTACTAGGGACTCTTCAAACTGGCTGGGACAATATCCGTGCTTTACTGTGCTAACCATTCTAATTTTTCTTATTAAAACCTTGGCTACCTTGTACATTCGTGGGTACTGGACAGTATTCCCAACACAGTAACGTGGACGGGGTCATTTAACGATGGCTGTTGTCATGGGAAGAGCCAGCTCCTAGGAAGTGGGGTAGGAATAAGCTCATGAAGCTCCATGGGGTTGGCCAGTGTTGGCCTCTGACAGGTCCAAACTCATTCCTAGTTATTTCTTAATAACCTTACTCGTGTGTTTTTAGGTAACTGAAAATATATTTTCTGCACCAGCTTTTCAGTTCCCCAAAACCCAAAGCTGGTTCTCCCTTTGCACCTTACATGGCATCTCTGAGGTTTGGTGGACAATTTGACATCCCTGTGTAGAGTCTGAGTGTATCGCCAGCTGTGACGAGGAGCCTGAGACCTGCCCATGGTCACACTCTTTGCTGCAGGCACCACGGTCCCCACCCAGATTCGCCTCTTTTCCCGGTCTCGCTGCCTCGGTGGACCGACCCCTCATCCTCCCTCCCACGTCCTCCCCTCCCTCCCCCCACTGTCCATGCCTGGGGAGGGGAGTGTCTCAGGACATGGAGGCCCCGCGTCTGCTTCCATGAGATGAAAGCCCACCTTAGCTGTCTATTTCGGTGGAAGGGCACGCTAACCTGGGGCAGGACCCAAAGGTGAGATGTTCCTCGCTCACGGCTGTGTGTTCGTCTCTGTGGTTTCTGCCTGGCGGATTGCTTCCAGGCAGTGTCTTAGGAGGCCGTTGCATGTGTGTGTCTTATGGTTTAGCAAATGATTTGCTTTAGCAAATGATTTATTATTTGTTGCATGGAAGGGCATATCCTGCATGGATGGCCAGTGGCCGGCAGGAATCGATGATGTCGATTCTTGTGATTCTCCTTTGTGATGGAGTCTGTTGCTGTTTTGTGCACGGCAGGAATCTCTAAGAGTTTTGAGGAGGTGCTTTCCTTCGCGGCTTGGTATCCGGCCAGGTGGAGCAGCCTGAGACACCGCTGGGGCCGAGGCTGGGGTGCAGGTCCTGGGAGCGGACTGTGTGAATGCTGCATGGCCTGCAGCAGCCCTCTGTGCCCCCATTTCTGTCTGTGCGGGTGGCGGGACTGGGCAGACAGAATGTGCATCCCCGACCCTTTTGCTGGGACCTAACAACATTTTAAAAATTCAGACCTGAGAACCACCAAGTCTGTGGAGACACAAAGCCCATAGTGGAGCCGGCAGCCCTCCCTTCTCCAGGTCCGATATTCAGGGGTGGGGTGGGGGAGGGGTCATGACCGTAAATAAAGCAACAGCCGTGATGATACTAGTAGCCGCTGTATGCCTGAGCGCTTGCTCTGGACCGCGCCTGCTCCGAGTACTTTCGTACGTGAACTTGCTGTGTATACGGCAACACTCGAGGCCAGAGTAGCACTAGGCTTGCTCTGGAAAAGAGGAAATGCAGGCCCAGAGGGGGCAGGGCGGGGACTAAACCTGCAGAGGGACCCAGTGGTCCCCAAGGTAGAGGAAAGGTGTGGGGGCACTGGGGCCCGCAGGGCAGGGGACCCCAGCTTTGCTCAGGGAGCACGGCGATGGGAGGACACCCGGGCTGCCTGGAAAAGGTCTCCACCTGAGGAGGGCCCAGGCCCCATCTCGGGGCTGGGGGAGGCCATGGAGAGCTCTGAGGAGGGAGGGGCTGTCACGCAGGATGGATGGGGAGGTCCCAGAGCACCGTGTGTGTGTGCAGCGAGGTTGGGGAGCTGCGTGTCTTACAAAGCCCCCCTAGGAATCCCAATGCCAGGGGGAACGGCGGGGCTCTCACAGGAGCCCAGGAATGAGGTCAGGACTTTCCACTGTGGCAGCGGGCAGGAGGGAGGCATCGACGCCTCGCAGGGCCGACCAACACCCTGGATGGTGCTGACCGCTCTTGGGACCCAAGTGAGGCCGTCGGGAAGGGACCAGCTGAGCATCTCAACCCAAAGAAGCTTCTGTCCTGGCGAGTCTCCTGTGCGCTCTGCGGTCCTATAAGCTCCTGCTCTGGCCCCTTCTGTCCTAGCAGAGAGCTGATGACGGGTTACCCGCCACGTGGTGCTAGTGGCTTCACGAGGGCCGCTTCAAAGGGCTGCTTTTATTTTTATTTAAGGATTTTATTTATTTATTTGAGAGAGAGAGAGAGGGAGTGCATGAGCAAGAGTGGGGGTCGGGGGAAGGGACGGAGGGAGGGAGAGAAGCAGACTCCCCCATGAGCAGGGAGCCTGACACGGGGCCCCAGAGCTCCATCCCAGGCCCCTGGGATCACGATCTGAGCCGAAGGCAGATGTTTAACTGACTGACCCTCCAAGCACCCCCAAAGTGTGGCTTTTAAAAGGAGGGCAGCGTGGGGCAGATGAGGCCTAAACCAAAGAAGCAGAGAGCTGAGGTTGGGATTTCTGGGGCGGTTACTCCCAGCAGGCTCCTAGCCACGGGGGCGGCCGGCGTGGTCATCGACATGACGCCCATTCATTCATTCGGTCGTTCAGCAGATACCGGTGGGAGACCTGCCGGGTATGGGGAACAAAATCCCCGAGTCCTGCTCGGCGTCCTTTCCCTGGGGCCCGGCCTTCCGTGTCTGTCCGTGCATCTGCCCCTGGGATCCCCCGGAAGGCTGGTCGTGGAGATGGCGTGTGGGGAGCGGGCCGGGGGCACTCATCGGGGGCGGCCCTGAGGTCCTCGGGTCCTCCAGGGGGCACCGAGAAGGCCTCTGCTGCTGGGCCCGCACCCTGTTCCCGACCGTGCGGATCTCGACCGGTGTGTGTTCACCGGGGCCCTCTTGCCACGGAGGTGTTCACGACCGAGTGGCCGGCCGCCCTCAGAGCAAGCAGCACGGATGAAACCTGAGGGCGGGGCCCTGTAGCCAGGCTTTCTCTTAAAGAGTGCCACGTCTGTCTTGTGGTCAGCGTGCGTTCCTGTGACTCTGCTCCTGACCTTACGTACAAGGAAACCAAGGCCAAGGTGGGGGGGGCGGCAGCGTCACAGAGACGGGGTGGCCTGCCCTCTCCCTGGCTCCCCTCCCTCCTTCCCCTTCCCCCTCCTCTGTCTGGTTTTCCCCATTCACAGCCTCACTTCTAGGCCTTCTTCTTCCAGAACCCCAGAGCCCCCCGGGCTCCCGCTCCTGCAGACGGGGCACTGGAGTTGATGGGGTGACTGCTGCGACCCCAGACACCGGCCCCCGTGGCACTGGCCGTGGCTTTCCCACCCCGCACTCCTGCCCGAGCCGGAGGCCTCGAGAGCGGGTCCTTCGCCCGTCCGAGCCGCTGGCGTGCCATTCTTTCGAAATGAGTAATAGCAAAGCTAGTCCAAGAAATAGCCAGTGTTTTCTCCCTGTTGTTGCCGAGGCTCAAGGAGATGACCCAATTGCCTCATCGCGTGACGAGTCCAGGGGACGGGGAGTCAGGGTCCCTGACGCTAGTGCCCGGGGCCAGTGCTGCAGGTCTGTGAGGGACAGCACAATGCGATGATTTGCCCGTTTGCTTCTGATCGAAAATCATTTTGAATCCTTTTGAAGATCTCTGTAGAGAGGCTCTGCTTTGGGAAAAGTTCCCTCAGGACACCCCATAATCTCTAGTGCAGTGACAGTCTTTCTTCAAGGTGGTGTCCAAACCACATACGTTTTGCTCCTGGATCGCTCTCTCTCTCTTTTTTTTTTTTTTTTTTAATTATTTTATTATGTTGTGTTAGTCACCGTACAGCACATCATTAGTTTTTGATGTCGAGTTCCATGATTGATTGTTTGCATATAACCTCCAGTGCTGCACGCAATCTGTGCCCTCCTTAATACCCATCACAGGGCCATCCCATCCCCTCACCCCACTCCCCTCCGAAACCCTCAGTTTGCTTCCCCGGAGTCCACAGTCTCTCATGGTTCCTCTCCCCCATCTCTGGCAGGAGCCGGGTGCATCTGGGGGGTGTGCGACCCTCCGGAAGTTCCGCCTGCTTCCGGGCGCTCGTTCCCACCGCCTGATTTCTGGTGGGTGGATGCCGAGCCCCTTGAAGTCGCAGAGCAGGTCCCCGCAAACTCTGTGTGAATACTGCCTTGTCTGGCTGCAGGGGGATGGTTTCTCTGAGGGAGGGCTTCAGCACATTTTGGGGGGGAAGTTTAAACACTGTATGGAGATGCATGAACATCACGTTAAGTGAGGTGCGCGGGGCCGAAGATGTCTCTGGGAAACTGGGTGTCGGAACAAATTACAGGAAGATGTGAGAACGGATCGTGAATGGTTTTTATTGAGAAAGAGTTGTTGCTCTAAATGGGGATGAATTCTAGGGGCCCAGGCAGGGCTTTTGTCATCAGAAAAGCCAAGGGAAGGTGGGCGCCATGTTTTTACGGCACAAGATCACGTAGCCGTGGGACAGGTCAGCAGGATTTCGCCATCCGCCCGCAGTCCTTATGTTTCCCTCTGCCCACCTTCCCTCGCTGTACTCGCGGAATATTTAATAACCCAAGCAATAAAAACTGTAAGATTAACCAGGACAACGTGGGCGAATGTTCAACAGGGTCCCACTGGGTGACAGACCATGGAAAACAAGGCACGGACCCATTTAACTTGGTGCTTTCATCTTTCCTAAGAAACCTCTTGGTTAATATATACCTTTTAAATTCAGAAGTTACCGAGGATTGTTGCAACCGTAGCCGAGCTTGCTGCAGAGTAGCTATCGTGAAGAATCAAGAGCCAGAAAACCCTACCCGCAGAGGCCTTCCCAGGAGTCCCCGGGATTCTTGGAGACGCACATTCCGAGGCTCGGAGGAGGCTGTTCATCTGAGCGAGGCTGATGCAGTTTTCTGGGCTCTAGAATGGCCGTCGAAGCCGGCACATCTGAGGGCTCGGCTGGGACTTGAAGACCCATTTCCATGACGGGCATGCTGATGTTGGCTGTAGGCAGGGGGCCCCATTTCTCCCCCTGTGGGTCCACCCATAGCACTGTCTGAGCTTCCTCATGACCCGGCCACTGGCTTCCCCCCAGAGAGTGTGACACCAGGGAGAACCAGGCAGAAGCCAGGACCTCTTTTAGGGGCCCTGGTGTCTTTCCTGCAGTGTCCTACTGGTCACACAGGTCGGCCCTGTTCCCGCAGGGCAGAATGAGCAGCCCTTTCTAAAGAGCCCGTGGTGGTAAGGAACCCTCTTTTTTATTATCCTGGGTTTATGAGTTGTGGCTTTGGCTGGACACCGACTCTGACTCCGGTTAACTTCATGAGAACGGGAACTGGACGGACCGTGACTGGCTAGATCTCAGGATGAACCGGAAGTCTGGAGAACAAGGCTCAAAAAAGGGACAGGAGCCCAGGAGGCTCTGAACCACAATTGAGGCGCGGCCACCGGAAGCTTTTGGTAAGGATGTGGCCTGTGGTCCGTGGCACTGATGCTGCTGGGCACGGCTGGCGGCGGACTCTCGGGGCTGTGGCTTCCAAGAACACTTCCGAAACATCCTTGGATCTGTGACTCACCCTGAAGAGTCGAAGCCTTGGGTAGGATCGACGGTCGGAGCCCCTCGCACCTCCCTGCCACAGTCTGGCTACAGGTACGTGGCGGACGGGGCCGGCAGGTGGGATCCTGCCCCGGCAGGTGTAAGGGATGCCAGGAAGTAGGAAGAGTGTAGACGGTGAGGGCAGCCGCCAGACCCCAGACGTTCACCCTCCCTGCTTTGTACTGAGCTCAAGCGTTCTTTTTCGTCTCGCGTACCCAATATTACGACACTAATATATTCCTGAAAAGTTACGTTGATTTTATTTGTGGCTTATAGACACTGGCTAAGCTTAATACCTTTTAGAAGTCTGCAGATAATCCTTTTGTAAAGCAGCTAATCCTTTTAGAGAACAAATAATCACTTCTTAGCCCTTTTATTTTTGAAGATCAAGACTCTGTATATTGGGTTTTCTCAAGGCAGACTAGCCAACACTTAAGCTTCCTCTTCTGCTCACAGTGAGGAAGTGTTTCAGGTTTCTAGATAACTGCTTGCAATCTCTCATGCTATGCGAAACACACACACACTGAGGTTTTGTTTTGTTTTTTTTTTCCCCCTTTCTCTGCTGTAATTGATTCTTGTCTGGAAGGAAGTACGGGCTATTACAATTTTTAAAGTGCTTCTATTTATTTTATCTTACCTGCAAGGCTGTTTAAAGAGCCAATTTAAGAAGTAAGACCTCGGAGCATTTGCATGGGTAAAAAGATGCAGGCATTGCTATACCTGGGAAGTCACATTTGGAAGATTCACCTTGCACGTTTTTTTTTTTTCTTCTGTAAGAGTCTTTCACATTACAGCAGGAAAAAAAACTTTTTTTTTTTTTTTTTCCATTTCCTCGGGCTGCTTTCCTGCTTCCTGGATAACAGAGCAGGGTCCCAAGCTGACAGCAGGGCAGGAGCCTGGACGGGGTGGGCGTGGCAAACCAGGCAGGGACCAGACTGTCCGCTCCAAGCCGGTGACAGGTTCTGCGAGACCAGAACGGTCCTGATGGCCATGGGAGTGCAGAGAAGCAGCAGATGAGGAACTAGAAGCAGGCGGGGAGACCCGTGGGCCAGCTGCTCTCAAATGTAATAAAGAGATGGGAGAGAGCGTCTAATAATGGCTGCCATTCGGGCCCCTCCGTGGGTCTGGTGCATTCAGAGCTCTTGATGCTTTTTGCCCAGTATCAGGCAGGTGGAGTGGATTGGCCTTCTCTGTGGTAGGTTCTCACGCATGAGACTAATTCGGCCCCTTTTTCCTCCAGCGCTGGAACCTACAGGGGTTAGTGATTGATAGAAATGAAGTACCGGCTTTTATTTTCAGGTGCTGTGTTACTAAAGGACGTGAACCTTTAACTACTGGAATCACACTCATTGTGGTGAGACAGCCCCTTTGAGAGGGGGCAGGAGGAGGTTGTGGGTTCACTCAGCGGGACTGAGTTGTCTTCAGTGTGAAGTGTCAGCCCATTTTAAGGTTTGTAAACTGAGACTTGGATGAATGAAATGAGTTGCTCGAGGCCACGTAACTCAAAGGCAGCAGGGCTGGGACTCCAGCCCGGAGTCGTCTGCGTGCTAAGCGGGGCGTGTGGCCAGACCCGGACACTAGGTCTCCCCAAGGAGAAACAGCGTGGCGGGGATGCTGCCGGGGAATCCGGGCAGCATGTACGCGCCTCCTTCTGTCCTTCCAGACCACGATTCTGAGACGGTCACGTCTTGGCATAAAGTATATAGCTAAAGAAAATACAAGTTAACATTTTTGAGTGAGGTGTTTAGTCATTTATATCAGAATACAGATGATTTGATTCTGTGGTGGGGCATAAAGTGAATCACTTTCCTGATTTAATTTTATCGTTAAGGGAGAATGATAATTCTATGTACCTGATGCATTTTAACATACTATGTATTATTATTGTATTACCATTATTATTTGAAGCATTATGGCTTTTTTTCCTTTTAGGTGGCTTTCCCATATTTTATATTGTATTTAGCCATAAAACACAGAAAGCACCATCATTTTTTAGCTAAGGAAATTGATGCACTCTACAAAAACTATTAGAGAGAATATTGATTTTCTACATACGGTAATCCCGAATTGCTTTTTTCCTCAAGATTCGTATTATTGCATTAGTGGTAACCTTCAGATTTATGGTTAAAATAGAACTTCAGAGAAGATTTATTTGGGAGATTTGCTGTTTTTCACTTGTTTTCAACAAAGCATCTGTACAAACTTTAAAATTCCCTTAATTGAATGAGGAAACCATCCTCTGATTGCTCTTGTTTTGTGTATCCGGGTGTCTTGCCTATGCCTGCTTCCTGGCGTGCTCCCTCTTTCAGTAAATTGCGTCGCTTACTATTGACGGGACTCTGGGTATTTCCTTAGAGCTTGGACTTTCTGAGCAGGAAGGAAATAGTCGAAAACTTAGTGCAGATAGGGCAGTTCTTTGACTGTTTTGAAATGCACGCATGATCATTACTTCTAATCGATTCCATCCATCCTTCTGGGGGAGGTTTTCCCTGTGCCGATCCATTTCCGTTTTTCATGTTTTTAATGGTCTTTCTCAGTGCACCAAGAACCATTTCTTCTGGGTGTGTGACAGATTTGCTGTACTGGGGTGGATTAGCACGCTTCTCTGACCCCGAGTCCCTCTGCAAGGCTGCCTGATGAAAAGGGAAAAATAGTAAACATCCTGTCCTGGACAGAGACCTGGAGGTGTGTGCTGGGAATGCGTGTCTCCCTTCGAAATAACATTTTGGAAAGCACAGTATTTGGTAGATAAGGGCTGCACTCATCGTCGCATCAGAGAACAACTGTAGCACTCAGTTTCATATCCTCCTGCTTTCAGCCCAACTTTTATAGCTGAACAAAAACACTGAGCGCTGTGTTAGAGGTCAAGGTCAGCACAAACCAGCTTTCACCCTGGGAAACGAAAATGAGCTGAATAGCCACCCAAAGTGGCGTGTTTGTTAAATATAGCGATTGTTGTGAGCAGATTTATGCATTCAATTTGTTTGCAGTTGTCAAAACCTCATTAATTATAAGCCCGACGACATTGTTTGCTGCTTCAAATCAGTTTTAAATTACACATGTACTGCTTAATCTTGAAAGCAAAATTAAACCTTGGATTGGTATACA
This sequence comes from Potos flavus, assembly GCA_028534135.1. Classification (NCBI taxonomy): domain Eukaryota; kingdom Metazoa; phylum Chordata; class Mammalia; order Carnivora; family Procyonidae; genus Potos; species Potos flavus. The sequence continues at coordinate 9,974 of JAPYYM010001805.1, forward strand.
CTTTAGGTTACAACACTAAGCCATTCTATTTGGGGGAAGGAGTTTAATACTCTTTGTAGAATAAAATTAGGAGGTCCTTTGCATCCATGGTGGCTGATGTAATTAGGTTCTGTCAACTATAATTTTTCAGGTTAATTTTTTCCACGATGTATGCTATATAATAATAAAGTCATAAATTCCTTTATACTTTTAAATTATTATATAAATCCTTAGTATTAATGCATTAAAGGTTTTTAAGCAAATTACTTGGAAGTAAGGGTTGTATGGCAAATAGGTAAAATTGATGTGTTTTTAGAAATCAGCAAAGATAGGTATTTTATTTGTCTAATAAATACGGGGATTTATCAAATCTCTAGGCCAGGTGCTAGGGACACAAAGGTCATGTGGTCACTGCCCCCAAGAACCTGCTAATGTAGCGTGACCTTTTCAGAAGGTCCCCTGGGACAAGCCGTGCCCTAAGGTTTTCTGCCGGGCATGGTCAGCTGGGTTGAGAGCTGTGGCCTGAGGCGGGGAACCCCTTGAGAAGGTGTAGGGAGCACCAGCCGTTTTGGCCACAGGACTTGATTCTCCGTCCCATTTGTTGGTCTGGGCTCTGGAATTCTGAACCTGGGGTCTCTTGCACGTTTGTGAATAAAATTCAGCGGGTCTGTAAATTTAGATGGTGAAAAAATTTAACCCTTCCTTTCCATATAATTATCTTCCTTTGTCACCTGATATCCCTTGCACCCTTACAGTGAGACCCTCCAAGCCCAGCCCTAACTCTTGGCGACCACTGGTCTGTTCTCCATCCCTCTAATTCTGTCTTGTCAAGAATGTCATGTACTTGGACTCATGAAGTCCAGAGCCTGTTGAGTCTGGCTTCCTTCTCGTGGCGTATGGATCTCAGAATCATTCTTGCCATGGTGTGTATCGATAGTTCATCCCATTTATTTTACTGAGTAGTGTTCCATTGTACGGAAGGACCACTGTGCCTTTCATCTTCCCCCAGCTGGGGGTCATGTGTCTGGGTTCCAGTTTGGGGCATGTATGAATAAAATGGCTGGAAATGTGCATGTAAGTTTCCATGTGAACCTAGGTTTTCTGTTCACTTGGATAAATCAGTAGGATGGGTTTGCTGCATTGCATGGCATGCGTGTTTAATTTGATAGGAAACTTCCAAACTGTTTTCCATAGCCAGTATCCCCTTGCTTTCCCACCAGCAGAGCACGAATGTTCCTGTTGCTTTTGCACCCTTGCCAGCATTTGATATTGTCAGTTTTTTCCTTTTTTTTTTTTTTTTTTTTCCCTTTTTTAGTTTTTGCCTTTGGTATGGGTGAGTAATGGGATCCCACTGCAGTTTTACTTGACTTATGGTGTTGAGCTTGTTTGCTCAATGCCCATCTTTGGTAGTATCTATTTAATCTTTTGTCCATTTTAAAAATTGTGTTGTTACTCCTATATATTTTTTTTAGGTCATTGCAAGTATTATTCTAAGAATAAGCTTCACTAGCTGGCCCAAGGGATCCATGTCACTGAAAAGGTTGAGAATCTTTGAGAGACACACTATCCTTAAAATATCTTTATTCTTTACATTTTTGCATTTGGCCCATGTTCTTGTTCCAAGTCTGTCACACACCATCTCCAAGGTAGCAGCCTGCCTGTGATAGAATATATTCCTTCCCCATCGTTCTTTCTGTCCTGTGTACATAAAATGGGATTTCAAAACATCACCCTCAAGTGTGGGCGGGATTCCTTACTCCTCCCTCCTCTTCAGTGAGCAGTAAGGCATTTCTTCTGTTTTTATTTATGAAATTCTTTGGCCCTCTTTGATTCTTTTCTCAAATGGAAGGAATCTTAATTTGCAGGAAAAATGTGAACCAACATATTCCAGGAAAATGGTTTTATTCCAGCATTTGAATTAGGAGCTCTTAATGCAGGATACCAGCGTGAGTGTGTGCTTGTCTCTGAAACAGTGGGGATTGACAGTTTTCTGCCTCATCTCTGTGTTTCTATCACAGCTCCTCAGTAGACCTCATGTCCCAGCAAAAATGCTTTTTATCTGCTTGAGATATTTTTTAAAAGTCCCTTGTGGACTCTTTAAAGTGGACAGCTAAATTGTGACTTAGTCATTACCGAATCTCTGACTCCAATTTCAGTAGTCCTCAATGGCTAATAAGTGTTAGAACCATAAGCTTATTTAATACTAACACATTAGTCTTGTTTTGTGCTTCTTCTATGAAAGAACATAAGGTACAGAAATGTTGTGTTCTTTTATTTTATTTTAATTTAGTGAAAGGCCCGATGGAGGAGTCTCTTCTTCCCCATCAGAAAGAAAAAAGAAATCGAACGAGAAAAGTAAACGCAGTGTGTATGTTGAAAATTCATGTTTGGCGCACATGTAAAAATATGCCGCGGTGAGGAACTCTGCCATGTGTTAATTATTGCTTTAGAAGGAGCACTTGTGATAAATCGATACCCTACATTTTATATTTGGCGTACGTAGCCTATGCAAACGCATGGTAAGTGCTTACGGTTTGGGGAGTAAGAGCTACCAAAAAGCTTCTCACCTGCCATCTGTGTGCAGTCCCTTTGTGCCAGTTAGGCTCTCCGTGGGCACAAAGCCTGGGACAGTTGTAAAAAAGAAGGACCCCGAGGAGTCCCTTACAAGTCCTATGAACTCACGTAGGCGGTTTCCGTTTTGGTGTCACTGCCATGGTTTTTCTCGTAGCCTACAGAGAAAGGGTGGAGAAGGCGCTCTTGCTCCTTTGCACACGTGTGTGCTCATGGCCACTCTCCTGCTCAACCATATCAGGTTCCTATTGCTGCCATGGCAAATTAGCATACAATTAGCAGCTTGAAGCGATACCTGTTGCTTACAGCCAGGTCCGGAGGTCAGAGCCCAGCCCAGCTTCTGTCTGCGTCTTGCTGGTTCTCTGCTTAGAGGCTCACAGGATGAATTTGGGGTGTTGGCAGGGCCCTGCTTCTTATGGGAGGCTCTGGCATGAATCAGTTCCAAGGTCAGTTGGTGGGGTCCGCATTCCCACGCAGACCGTCTGGGTGACCCTCCGGTCTAGGCACCCCCTCT
>JAPYYM010001806.1:0-13036 GCA_028534135.1 Potos flavus
TCAATTTCTTTCATGAGTACTTTGTAGTTTTCTGAGTAGAGATTCTTTGCTTCTTTGGTTAGGTTTATTCCTAGGGATCTTATGGTTTTGGGTGCAATTGTAAATGGAATCGACTCCTTAATTTCTCTTTCTTCTGTCTTGCTGTTGGTGTACAGAAATGCAACTGATTTCTGTGCATTGATTTTATATCCTGACACTTTACTGAATTCCTGTATAAGTTGTAGCAGTTTTGGAATGGAGTCTTTGGGTTTTCCACATAAAGTATCATATTGTTGATGTTATTATTGATGTTGTTTTTCATTGGAGAAACTGGATATTATGTCCTGGAGAGCTTCCAACCATCTAGATTTTGTGATTGTACCCCTATGGTGTCATTTAACATGCACATTTGTTCCCTGCATTTTCTATATATTGGTAATTAAATCTAGATGTTTGGTGAGGTTCAAGTTTGATGTTTTTTGGCAAGACTGTTTCAGAGATGGTGTTGCCAGGAGGCCCATAATACCTTATTGTCTCCCTTTATGTGATGTTAGCCGCCATGATGATCAAGATTTTCTTCTTCACAGGAAGTTACAGATGGGTATTCTAATCTGTCATGCCTCCTTTGTTTGTTAGCAAGAATGTATCTATAAAGAGAAATTTCTCTTATTGACTGTGCATATGCTAAGAAGCCACACATATATAAAAAAGGCAAAATAAGAGATACCTGTATATACTATATGGAGTGATCTCCAGGATATATTTGAGAGATTTAAAATGAAACTAGTAACATGCATAGTATGTTACCATTTAAAAAATGGAAATGAATACACACACACATATATTATATACAATATATATTTTATTATATAATTATTTATTATATAATATTAAGAATATTAAGAATCATATACCATATAATATATAATTACATATTATATATAATAATATATTACATATTAGTAATGTTAATAATATAATGTTTTCCTCTATAATTATTAATAATATTAATAACACTACATTATAGTATTAATTACTAATACATAACATTTTATCATATGCAATTATATATTGTATTATATATAAAAATATAATATATTATTAATATTATTATTAATATTAATAATATATATCATACATATATAATGTAATATATGGTGAGCAACTTCCTTATATTACAGAGATAACTGCAACTATCTTCACACCTGCCTCTTCCTTTGTATTCTGTCTTGAAACCAATGATCTATACATGATTTCTCTGCTTTCCTAGTCCAATTATGGACTAGGCAGGACCACCAACATTATCTTTTCCCATATGTTGGGTATATTTCTGAAGTTTTAATTCTGTGATTGGATTTTTTTTTTTTAATTTTCATGGAGATAAAACATATTGCAATAAATTTGAGTCTTATCACAGGTACCATTGTTTCCAAAGGAAGCAAAATAAATCAGACATGCTCAAAGGTACTAATCAAAGTCTTGGGCTAATAACACTGCCATGTATGTTTAATTAATATAGAATTGCCTAGCTGTGACATCACTGGCACAAAAGAGGTCTGGAAGTTGAAGGAAAAGCTCTTTGAATGGTATCTCTAGCTGATGGGCCAGGAAGATAAAAGGATGTTGTGGTAGTTGTTATCTTTTCAAATCCTATAGAGGATTGTATAGACAATACTCAACACCCAAACTATGCAATTGAGGAAAATTGGATGAAAAGATTATTGCAAGATGTGGGCAAGATTTAAGGGATAGTAGAATACTTCAGGGCAGACCAGAGCAGGGAACTGTGTCCACTTTAGGCCCAAAGAGAGTAGATGAATGGAGAAGGCTTCCTGACAGGAGTCATGGTCTTGGTAGAGAGACACAGTCAATATGCAATTATCTGGCAGGGAGCATGCTGTGTGGATAAATATCCTGACTCCAATCTCCTTCTCCTCTTCAGTCTCCTGCTGGTTCCTCTCATTGTTAAAAGCCAACTAAAAGCCAGAGGGCAAAGTAGCCCACAGAGGTTGGCTTCTGGGGGCCACAAGGCATTATGCCCCTATTTTCTTAGGCCTAGTTGTGCCAATGAAAGATTTATGTGCCAGTCTGAATTTTTTGGTACATTTCTGGAAGTTTTGATAACTTCTTTTGACAGTTGATGTTTTAGAATTTCATGGGGAGAAGTTTTTGTGTAAGTCATTTTGTATTCATGTTACCAAGAAATCAGTGGACACTTTAAATCTGAAAACTGAAATAGCCTTCTTTTTTCTCTTGAATATTTTCTCTAGCCACTTCTATTCTCTCTCTCTCGAATATTTATTGATAGTTGTTGCCTTGAAGATGGATTGATTATATTTTTAGGCTTCTTGAGCTTTCTTTTTCTTTTTGCTTTGTATTTTGGGACACTTGTTGACTTTTTAGACTTTTAAATACATTTTTATTTTGGCAATCATATTTTTTAGCTCTCGATTTGCTTTTGTTTTCATATTATTTATTTTATATAACAGCTTGTTCGCGCTCTCTCTCTCTCTCTTTTTGCATAGATGTGACCACTTCTTGAATTTCTCTGAGGAAATTATTTGAAGTCCTTTTATTTTTTTCAGCTATATTAAGATATAGTAGAGCAATCAATATTGTGTATATTTAAGGTGTACAGAGTCATGGTTTATATATGTATATATAGTGAGGTGATTGCCAAAGTCAAGTTAATTTACACATCCATCAACTCACATAGTTATTATTTATTTATTTATTTATTTATTTGTGTAATGAGAACATATTTTTTTTCTTTTTGAGAGAGAGAGAGAGAGCTCCTGTGCACATGAGCTGGGCAGGGGATGGAGGTGGGGAGGGGCAGAGAGGGCTTGATCTCACAACTCTAAGATCATGACTGGAGCCAAAATCAAAAGTCAGACGCTTAATTGACTCAGCCCAGGTGCCCCGAGAACACATTAGATCTAAATTTACCTCCCTTCATATTGCTCTGTCCCTTCCAAAGTCACAGTGTTTCATTGATCATGAGACAGGAGACTATACTGATTAAGAACCTGGGCGTGACAATCGCCGAACTGTGGAAAGAGTCAAGATGCCCTTCAACAGATGAATGGATAAAGAAGATATGGTCCATATATACAATGGAATATTATGCCTCCATCAGAAAGGATGAATACCCAACTTTTATTTTAACATGGACTGGGCTGGAAGACATTATGCTGAGTGAAATAAGTCAAGCAGAGAGAGTCAATTATCATATGGTCTCACTTACATGTGGAGCATAAGGAAAAACATGGAGGACATTGTGAGAGGGAGGGGAGGGGTGAATTGGAGGAAATCGGAGGGGCGAAGAAACATGAGAGACTGTGAACTCAGAGCAGTGGTCTGGGGGTTTTGGAGGGGAGAGGGGTGAGCCTGGTGGTGGGTATTGAGGAGGGCACGGAGCATTGGGTGTGGTACATGAACAATGAATCTTGTAACACTGAAAAAATAAAATAAAAGTATTGAAAAAAAAAAAAGAAGAAGACCTGGGTGTGAATTATGGCATTTACTAGTTTTTTTGACCTGGGGCAAGGCACTTGGCCTTTGTACCTTGGTTTCCTCACTTGTAAAAAACCACCTCAAGGAGTTAAGATGGCAGAGAAATAGAGAGACCCTGGGCTTTCCTCATCCTTCAAACACAGCTGTATTGAGGTCAGGTCATTTACAATACTCAGGAAATTGATTCGAGGGTTGAAAGAAGAATTTCCACAGTTGGAGGGAGATAGAGTGGTAGGTGTGAGGTGCATATAAGTGATTGGCAGGGAAAAAATCTGCTATGCTCTATAGGGGAGGGAACCCTTTCTGTGGAGAGATAAAAGGGAGAGAAGGAGAGTGGGACAGAGGGGTTAAGAGAGAGCAGTGTCAGTTCACACAGGAAGAAAACCCCTTGGTCCACAGACTGGGGAACTGGGGGAACTGAATGGTTCAAGTTTTTTGCGAGCAGTGAGTGGAGCTCAAGCTCAGAGAATTTGAAAATGTTCAACTTTCACTGGAGGGGAGCTGTTGCCTATACTCCTGGAGAAAAGGAGGGCTCTGGCCTGGGAATGTACAAAAAGTGGTGTAGGGATATCTGGGGTTGCACTGGGAGAGATCATTCCCCTTCCTGGAGTACATTTGGAATAGGGTATATTGCCTCTCCCAGGACAAAAGACTGCAGGTGCCAGCAAACAGTCTTTCATTGGCAATGAACAAAAGTGCGCACAGAGGCTGGACAGCACAGAATCCGAACACCACACAAGCATGGGCCTGTTTTTCTGGGACAAAGGGCACTAGTCAGAACACAGTGAGCCTCAAACCTGGAAGAGGGAGCAGATGTGAGTGGGCTGACTATTTTAAGATTTGGAGTTTTGAATGCCAGCCACACCAGAAATAAAACACAAGAGAGTTGAGCATCAGGCACCCTGACGGCCCTCACTTTTCTGTGAGGACTTCCTGAATAGCAGGAGGTGTGAGACCCCCTTCTATGTGGGGTCTAGAGAGTGGGGCGTCGCCATTTTACCCCTGCAATCAACATGGCTTGACATCAGAGAGCAACACAGTGGTCCCCAGTGGAGGTGGGAGGCATTTACATCAACCCTGCCCCTGTGCTTGGCAAGTGAATTTTTTACTGCTGCAGGATTGACTAAGCCAGTGGAGGGAGTCTCTCCCCCAGAAGAGCAAAACATGCAGCATGCCACGTGCACCAAATCTACTGATCATTCAGTGCTTCAAAGTGTCCCCTTCAATTCAATTATGACCAGGCTGTATTTTTTTCTTATAATTTTTTGTTTGTTAATTTGCTTTTTCATTACCTTCTCTCTCTTTCTTTCTTTTATCAGGCTTCTTCTTTTCTTTTCTTTTTCTTTATTTTTTCTTTCTTTTTGCTTGGAATTAGTCTTATAGGTTTGATTTTGCTTTTGTTTTTCGATTGTCTGGGTTTGTTGTTGTCATTATTGTTCCTTTTCCTTTTCTCCCTCTCTCTTTTTTTCTTTCGTTCCTTTTTTCCCCAAACTTTTTTCAACAAACAAATCAAAGCACACCTAAATAAAGGTCCAAGCACTGCCCACTTCAAGCAAGAATGAACTCTGAAGAGGATGACCACTGGGGAAAAGCAGCCAAAATGCAAGAGCAGAGTGCACACAGCATACACCAGAAACACTTCATGAAGTGCCAGGCCTTGGACAGTGTATGACCTATTTTTAATACATAACAAGCTTCCATAACATGCAAGAGATGGAAACTTAGCTAACATGACAAGATGGAGGAATTGTCCCCAGAGGAAAGGTCAGAAGGATATCACAGCCAGACACTTGCTGAAAACAGATATAAACAATATATCTGAAAAAGAATTTAGATCGAGAGTCATAAGATTACTAGGTGGACTTGAAAAAAAGCATAGAAGATAGCCGAGAATCCCTTGCTGCAGAGATAAAAACCTAAAAATTAATCAGGCTGACATTTAAAAAAAAAAAATGCTATAACTGAAATGCAAAACAGTTTGGAGATAATAACGATGAAGACACAGAGAAGACAGTGGGTGATATAGAAGATAAAATTATGAAAAATAGAGCACCTGGGTGGCTCAGTGGGTTAAAGCCTCTGCCTTTGGCTCAGGTCATGATCTCAGGGTCCTGGGATTGAGCCCCGCATCAGACTCTCTGCTCAGCAAGGAGCCTGTATCTTGCTCTCTCCCTCTGCCTGCCTCTCTGCCTACTTGTGATCTCTCTCTCTCAAATAAGTAAATAAAATCTTTAAAAAATTTTATGAAAAATAATGAAGCTGAAAAGAAGAGGGAAAGATTAGATCACAAAAGTAGACTTAGGGAACTCAGTTATTCCATAAAGCAAAATAATATCCATATCATAGGAGTCTCAGAAGAAGAACAGGAAAAAAAAGGCAGAAGATTTAGTTGAACAAATTATAGCTGAGAATGTCCCTATTTTGGGAAAGGAAATAAGCATTCAAGTCCACAAGGCACATAGAACTCACCTCAAAACTAACAAAAACAGGTTAACACCAAGACATATCATAGTGAAATTTGAAAAATACTAAGATAAAGAGAGAATTCTGAAAGCAGCTAGGGAAAAAAATGGTCCTTAACTTATAAGGGTAGATACATAAGGTTAGCAGCAGTCCTGTCCACATTGACCTGGCAGGCCAGAAAGGAGAGGTATGATATACACAACATGCTAAATGGGAAAAATATGCAACCAAGAATACTTTATCCAGCAAAACTCGTTCAGAATAGAAGGAGAGATAAAGAGTTTCCAAGACAAAGAAAAACTAAAGGAATTCATGAATGCAAAACCAACCCTGCAAGAGATATTAAAGGGGAAGGAAAGAGAGACCAAAAGTAACAAAGAATAGAAAGGAATAGAGACAATCTATAGGAACAGTGACTTTACAGGTAATACAATGGCACTAAATTCATATCTTTCAATAATTACTCTGAATGTAAATGCTCCAAGTGAAAGACACAAGGTATTAGAATAGATTAAAAAAAAGACTCCTGCTTACGTGAGACTCATTTTAGACCCAAAGACACCTCCAGATTGAAAGTGAGGGGGAGGGGGAGGACAATTTATCAAGCTAATGGATGTCAAAAGAAAGTTGAAGTAGCCATAGTTATATCAGACAAATTAGATTTTAAAACAAAGACTATAAATAAGAGATGACAAAGGACACTACATCATAATAATGGGGTCTGTCCAACAAAAAGATCTAACAATTATAAATATTTATACCCCTATTCAGACCACAATGCTATGAAACTTGAAATCAACCACAAGAAAAAATTTGGAAGGATCACAAATACATGGAGTTAAAGAACATCCTACTAAAGAGTGAATGGGTCAAACAGGAAACTAAAAAAGAATTTAAAAAATACATGGAAACAAATGAAAATGAAAACACAACAGTTCAGAACCTGTGGGATGCAGCAAAGGCTAAGAGAGCAAAGGCTAAGAGGAAGTGTATTGCATTAGAGGTCTTCCTTAAGAAGCAAGAAAAGTCTCAAATATACAACCTTAAGTTACACCTAAAGGAGCTGGAAAACGAACAACAAATAAAGCCTAAATCTAGCAGAAGAAGAGAAACAATAAAGCTTAGAACAGAAATCAATGTTAAAGAAATTTTAAAAAAACAAAACAAAACAAAACAGTAGAACAGATCAACAAATCTAGGAGCTAGTTCTTTGAAAGAATTAACAAAATTGATAAAACCCTCACCAGGCTTATCAAAAAGAAGATAGAAAGGACCCAAATAAAATCATGAATGGAAGAAGTGAGATCACAATCAACACTGCCAATCACAAACAATTATGAGGATACTATGAGCAATTGTATGCCAACAAATTAGGCAATCTGGAAGAAATGGATAATTTGCTAGAAAATATAAACTGCCAAAATTGAAATAGAAAGAATTAGAAAACCTGAATAGACCCATTACCAGTAAAGAAGTTGACTCAGTAATCAAAAATCTCACAACAAACATCCAGCCAGGGCTGGATGACTTCCCAGGGGAATTCTACCAAACATTTAAAGAAGAATTAATACTTATTCTTCTGAAGTTGTTCCAAAAAATAGAAATGGAAGGAAAACCCAAACTCATTCTATGAGGCCAACATTACCTTGATCCCAAAACCAAAGACCCCTCTGAAAAGGAGAACTATGGACCAATATCCTTGATGAACACAGATGCAAAAAATTCTCAATAATAAACTAGCTAATTAGATCCAACAGTACATTAAAAGGATTATTTGTACCACTAAGTGGGATTAATTCCTGGGCTGTAAGGGTGGTTCAACATTTGCAAATCAATAAATGTGATACATTATATTAGTACAAGAAAGGATAAGAACCATACAGTCCTCTCAATAGATGTGGAAAAAGGAGAAACTGGGTGGCTCAATTGGTTAAGTATCTGCCTTTGGCTCAGATCATGATCCCAGGGTCCTGGGATGGAGCCCCACGTCAGGCTCCCTGCTCAGCGGAGAGCCTACTTCTTCCTCTTCCTCTGCCTGCCACTCTGCCTGCTTGTGCTCTCTATCTCTCTGTCAAATGGATAAATAAAATCTTAAAAAAAAAAATAAATGCAGAAAAAGCATTTGACAAAATACAGCCTCTTCTTTTTTGATAAAAACCCTCAACAAAATACGGATAGAAGGAACACACCACAACATCATAAAGGCCATATATGAAAGACACATAGCTACTGTCATCCTCAATGGGGAAACATTGAGAGCTTTTCCTCTAAAGTCAGGAACATGACAGGGATGTCCAGTCTCAACACTGTTGTTCAACATAGTACTGGAAGTCCTAGCCTCAGCAATCAAACAACAGAAAGAAATAAAAGGCATCCAGATTGGCAAGGAAGAAGTCAAAGTTTCACTCTTCTCATACGATAATATACTTTATGTAGAAAGCCCAAAAGACTCCACCAAAAAACTGCTAAAGCTGATACAGGAATTCAGCAAAATTGCAGGATATAAAATCAATGCATAGAAGTCTGTGGAATTTCTATACACCAATAATGAAGCAGCAGAAAGAGAAATCAAGGAAAGGATTCCATTTACAATTGCATCAAAAACCATAAGACACTTAGGAATAAAACTAAAAGGAGGCAAAAGATCTGTATTCTGAAAACTACAGAAAACTTATGAAAGAAATTGAGAAAGACAAAGAAATGGAAAAACATTCCATGCTCTTGGATTGGAAGAACAAATATTGTTAAAATGTCTATACTACCCAAAGCAATCTATACATTCAATACAATCCCTATCAAAATAACACCAACATACTTTACAGAGCTGGAACAAACAATCCTAAAATTTGTATGGAACCAGAAAAGACCCTGAATAGACAAAGGAATGTTGAAAAAGAAAACCAAAGCTGGAGGCATCACAATTGTGGGCTTCAAGCTGTATTACAAAGCTGTAATCATCAAGACAGTATGGTACTGGCACAAAAACAAACACATAGATCAATGGAACAGCATAGAGAACCCAGAAGTGGAGCCTCAACTCTATGGTCAACTAATCTTTGACAAAGCAGGAAAGATATCCAATGGAAAAAAGACAGTCTCCTGAACCAATGGTGTTGGAAAAACTGGACAGCCACCTGAAGAAGAATAAAACTGGACCACTTTTTTACACCATACACAAAGATAAATTCAAAATGGGTGCAAGACCTAACTGTAGAAAGGAATCCATCAAAATCCTAAAGGACATAGCCAGGAAACTCTTTGACCTTATCAGCAGCAACTTTTTACTAGACACAACTCCAGAGGCAATGGAAACAAAACCAACAGTGAACTGTTGGGACTTCATCAAGATAAGAATCTTCTGCACAGCAAAGGAATCAATCAACCAATTTGAAAGGCAACCTACAGAATGGGAGAAGATATTTGCAAATGATATATCAGATAAAGGGCTGTATGCAAAATCTATAAAGAACTTCTCAAACTCAACACCCAAGAAACAAAGAAAATCCAATCAAGAAATGGGCAGAAGACATGAACAGACATTTCTCCAAGGAAGACGTACAAATGGCCACTAGCCACATGAAAAAATGCTCAACATCATTCATCATCAGGGAAATACAAGTCAAAACCACACTGAGATACCACTCCACATTAGTCTGAATGGCTAAAATTAACCACTCAGGAAACAACAGATGTTGGTGAAGACGCAGAAAGAGGGGACTCCTCTTAAACTGTTGGTGGGAATGCAAACTGGCGGGTCCACTCTGGAGAACAGTATGGAGGTTCTGCAAAAAGTTAATGATATGTCATTTGTAAAAAGTTAAAAAAACTATCTTAAACCTAGCAATAGCACTTACTATTAGGTACTTATCCAAAGGATACAAAAATAGTGATTCAAAAGGGTACAGGCACCCAGTATTTATAGCAGCAATGTCCACAATAGTCAAAATGTGGAAAGAGATCAATGCCCATCAACTGGTGAATGGATAAAGAAGATGTGATAGATTAGATAGATAGATAGATAGATAGATAGATAGATAGATAGATAGATATTCAGCCCTAAAAAAGAATGAAATCTTGCCATTTGCAAGGATGTGGATGGAACTGGCATGTATTGTGCTAAGCAAAATAAATCAGTTAGAGAAAGACAAATACTGTGATTTCACTCATATGTGGAATTTAAGAAACAAAGCAGATGGACTTTGAGGAAGGAAGGAAATACAAAACAAGATAAAAACAGAGAGAGAGACAAACCATAAGAAGGTCGTAACTATAGGGAACAAACTGAGCGTTGCTGGAGGGGAGGTGGAGGGAAGATGGGTGCTGGACGTTAAGGAGGGCGTTTGATGTAATGAGCACTGAGTGTTATATGCAACTGACAAATCACTAAATACTACCCCTGAAACTAATAACACGCTATTGTTAACTAACTTGAATTTAAATAAAATCTAAAAAAAAAAAAAAAAAAAAGCAGGCGTGAAGGTTATATAAGTTAATATATGCAAAATCTTTAGAAAAGTGCTCAGTGTTAGCTATAACCTCTATTCATTTTGGTCTCTCTTCTGTGCTGCTGTTTACCCTTGATTAGCTGGAGATTCTTAATTGTCTAAAATTATAGGGGTGCCTGGGCGGCTCAGTCATTAAGCGTCTGTCTTCGCCTCAGGTCATGATCCCAGGTCCTGGGACCAAGCCCCACATCAGGCTCCCTGCTCAGTGGGAAGCCTGCTTCTCCCCCTCCCATTCCCTCTGCTTGTGTTCCCTCTCTCGCTGTGTTTCTCTCTGTGAAATAAATAAAATCTTTTAAAAAAATAATAATAATGAATAAAACTATTTATAAATAAAGTACTATGGGTTCTCTATATTATTTCTGGAATTTGAGCTCTGTCTGGTAGGTAGGTATATCTTGTCCACTGGCAAGATTTACCTGGAAGGATGGAGATGAGCAGGCCTGAGATTGTGCTGACTTCATCCTGCAAGCTCATATAAGGGGGCATAAGAGGATTCTACTCAGAAGGGCTAGCTTCCACTTACAAGCAGGTAACTCAATATCTTCATGGGAACTCCCTTGCTATATGTGTGCATATCAGGTAGAACAACTTGCTTAGACATTAACTAGGGTTTTCTTTAGGTAGATATTTCTATTTTGGCCCATTCTTTTTAAAACCTCTGCACCTGCCAATTATGGAATGGCATACCCTATCCTCCAAAAGAGAATTCCTGCCTTCCCCCAGAGCCTTCTCCTGTGCCAGCTCTAAGCTGTGCACCGCCACCATCAGCACACTACCCCACATTCAACATTTCAGAAATTCCTCACAACTCTCCCTCTTCTGATATCCCTCCATTCTACCCCAATTCTTATAGGGTTTTATTTCCTCTTACACCTCTAGAAGACAACAGCAAGAGAAAATAAATACATACTCTATAAGCTGAACTAGACACTCCAAACTCAACTTACAAATTTTACTCTTTAGGGATGCTGTGAGTTTTTCTATCTGTGAACACTGGCTATTTGCAAGTTCACATCCTCCTCCTAGGTCTCCAGGGCATCTGTACGCTCATGTGCTACAGACATAGTCTCACTGTACGCTGATTATCTACTTGTCCTCCTCTCCTAGGACAGATGGGAGAGGAATATCTTTCAGTAATCACGGTCCCTGACACAGTGCCTAACATGTGCTCAGCATTTTATCTGGCCTCTGTGTGTCCCCCTATTCTCTACCTCACCACTGAACACTAGAATTTGACATACATTACAAATTCATACTGAACAAGGGCAGTGGATATTTTTTTTTAAATATGGGACAAAGAAAATGTTCAATAGAGTAGGGAATATAATGCCAGTTCACACAATGTGTAGTGGGGAAAAATTATATTCAGGCCTTCCATGCCTACATAGTTTTGAGCACTGGGCTACAAATTTGGCACTTAGCCTCTGGGAGGCCACAGTAAAGAGTGAAACACATTAGCAACATCTAGTTTTTGTTAATAATATGTTCTTGAGAACATGCATAAAAGATACTTTAAAATAAACAAGAGTATTACAGTTTTGGTTGTGGTGGTGTTTAGGTGGTTGTGTGTTTCAGGCCAGAGATTTAAAAAAACTATAATATCTCTAAGTACATTGTGCCTTTTGGGCACAATATATTTAAAACACTACATTTAATCTTGTTCTTTTTCTTTGTAATTCAACCATATTTGAAAGTCCATTTGAGATGGAGATTCACACCATTTGAGAAGTGATCACACTTGATCGATTCTATCTTGGCCTTAATTATATTGCATTTATGGGACCAATATTTTTGTTACTAGTATCAGCACGTTCATTTTCCTGTTCTAATTTATTTTTAAAGCATAAAATAACAAACACATAAAGAGTTTGCATAAACACTGTGGTTTATCAAATTAAACTCTTGGGAGGTGGGCACTACTACACCCATGAGAGCTCCTGAGGCTTGTCAACTGATGTATGAGAGTCCAAATTCAGATTGTTAAGGTTTATTTGTGTCACTATATAATTTTTTTCCCAAATATTTTTATTTTTTCAGTGTTACAAGATTCATTGTCTATGTACCACACCCAGTGCTCCATGCAATACGTGCCCTCCGCAATACCCACCACCAGGCTCACCTATCCCCCCACCCCCTTCCCTCCAAAAATCTCAGTCCCCTGTTCTGAGTTCACAGTCTCTCCTGGTTCCCCACCCCTCCGATTTCCTCCAATTCATCCCTCCCTTCCCTCTCACAATGTCCTCCATGTTTTTCCTTATGCTCCACACGTAAGTGAGACCATATGATTATTGACTTTCTCCGCTTGACTTATTTCACTCAACATAATCTCTTCCAGTCCAGTCCATGTTAAAATAAAAGTTGGGTATTCATCCTTTCTGATGGAAGCATAATATTCCATTGTATATATGGACCATATCTTCTTGATCCATTCATCTGCTGAAGGGCATCTTGGCTCTTTCCACAGTTTGGCGATTGTGGCCATTGCTGCTATGAACATTGGGGTACATGTGGCCCTTCTTTGGATTGCATCTGCATCTTTGGGGTAAATACCCAGTAGTGCAATTTCAGGGTCT